>JAFVLL020007908.1:100000-134285 GCA_021397915.2 Tor tambroides | reverse complement strand
TTTGTGCCACTGCTGCTCTAAACTAAGAGTATTGGTGATTACCAAATTTTTTTTTTTTAGCTTTCTGTATTGGTTAGTCCTTCAGTATTCATAAACTCTTTAGTAACAGTTGGCTATTTCTAATGCTATAATTATTGCTGTTATCTAAGAAAGAAAAGCAGAAAAAAAGTCAAGCGCTTTATAGTGTGTTGTTTTTTCAGATACCCAATTACAGTCAAAAAGTACATAAACAATACCAGCAAGAATGCAAGCTGTTATGAAAGGCATATTTATTTCCCAATAAATAACTTTTATATTTAAACAATTTTTTGACAGATTCCTAAAATATTTGTGTTTTCTCTTTATGATGACAGGTGGTCTAATAAATTGTTAAGCACTGTATGTTTTCATAGCATTCAGTTGACACGTTTGCTTGAAGGACATTGGGCAGAATGTGGAAGTGTTTTTTGTCAATAAAATAAAATAGAAAAGAAAATTGGGCTTGTTTAAAAATCCGATTAATCGAAAAAGTAATCGGCCGACTAATCGATTATCAAAATAATCGTTAGTTGCAGCCCTACTTAAAACCGAAACAAAGCCATTCACATAGAATACATATTCTGCACTTTTTTTTTTTTTAGACGGACAACTATGACTGCTGCAATCACGTCTCACACGAGATGTATAGAAAGCCATGCAAAGAGGTTCAACTTTTAAAATACACGTCGCAAATTTGTGGAGATTTATTCCTTCTCATATGTTTTTAAATGCAATCTGTATGATTGGTGCTTCAGCTCTTGGTCTTAAGCTATGCATAAATACAAGATGCTTTGTTCATAATTGTTAGTGCAATTTACAAAATTATATATGCTTTATATATGTAATTTAGACATTATGCATGTTTTTATAGACAGTTTGTTATTTCATTGCATTGACAATTTAAACGCGCTACATTATTTTGCTCATTGCGCCCTCCTGTGGCCTCAGGAGACAAGCCAAAAGTTTCCTTAAAGCTGCAGTCCGTAAGTTTTGCCTCTTTGTCGCCATCTCTGATTGAAAACCTGGAATTGTAGTTACCTGTGGAATTATCTTGGTTGCGTGGATTGTGAGTCGGCACGGCTCCAGCCCGGATGAATCTAATGTTTTGAGGTGAATGTGTAGCTGTCAGTCACCACACCGGTGTGGATGTTTACTGTACTTCGCAATCACAGATTCTAGCCTACGTCTTGGAATATATGACCCAAATAAGAATTTTCACTGTATATTGTCATCTGAACAAGTAACAAGTCTGCCACATTTGTTCTGCCCAACTGAGGAAAAAAGCATTACCATAAATTGCGCTACCAATGGTGATTTAATTTAAAGATCAGTTAGCTCATATCACATCAAACCCATGCAAATTATTATTATTGTTATACTTTATTCTCAAAGTATTAATGTTAACAACAACAGCACTGCGTGACAATGAGTATAGTGTTTATTAGCGTGTAGATTTCAATTTCTGTACAGTCTAATATCTAATTGTCATACCATTCGAATTTCATATTAAGAAATTTTTACAAAAAGCAAACTACGCTCCCTTCGAACTGGTTTTCTTTAAAATACACAAAATTTGTGTAATCGCAGGCTATCTGTAATCAGAAGCACATTTAAAACTGGAATATAATTTAATTTCATTCACGCGTTTCATAAACAATCCTTTCTGGATTACAATCCGTCATCAAAATGATACATTTAATTATTCTATCTGCTGTGAGAAAAGTCTGTAAACGATCTGCTACCTGCAGGATCCTCACATGTGACATAGTCTATTAGCCGGGACAACTTCTTTATGTTTACAGACGTGATGTAATGACGCAGTGCCATGCTCGAATTTCCCGTGAAAACCTACCTGTACCACTCAAATTAGAAAACATTATTATAAGCTTACCGTTGTGAATCAGGCTAAAGGAAGGCGACAGTTTAGAACACTGGCTGGTTATGTACTTGCTCAAATATTGATTTTGGATTATTTTTAAACAAAAAAAAGTTACGGACTGCAGCTTTAAGACTTGTTTAATCTAAAACTTAAGGAGATATTTGTAAATGATTTGTTTTTTGTCTTAATTAGGTAATTAAAAATACAGTGGTTAAATTTAAACATTTTTCCTATTGCTCCGTTTCAAAAAAGGTTATTAAAAAAAAAAGTCAATAATTATTAATACTGAACGATATGAAAACTCATTGATACATTTTTTTTTTTTTTAAGCTATATCGCCCAGCTCTACCTTTAACAATGATTAACTTTTGTCGGCGCCAACAGCCTTGTGGGCAGCGTGCCGAAAATACAGCGCCGTTGCACTAAGTGTGTCCCGAGTTCGAGCACTGACCCAAGTACAAGATGATATTTAAATATTCACTAATCAGTGACTAACAAATGACAAAAGTAGGGATGCTCCGATCGATCGGCATTGGCCGATAATCACATTTTATGACTCGATCGGGACTACACTTGGCTGATCTCATGAACCGATCGTAATTTGATGACGTCAACGCGTGAGGACATAAATGATTTGCCACCGGTGTGTCATTTTCTCACCAACACTTAATTCCCAATGATTAAAACTTTTGTTCATCCTTGAAACACAAATGTGGAACATTTTAATGAAACCTGAGATTTGTCCCTCAATTAAAAGCCCATTCCACCTAAATGTAAATTAAATATTGTAAGAAAAATCCATATGAATCCATAGACATGATCACTTTATATCAATGTTTATGTGAACAAAGGCCTAAGTGAAATGTTTTTATCATATAATGTGCTTGTGTCTCTTCAGAAGACTGCTTAAGAATTAAACTGCTTGATTCATATGGATTCTTTTTATGATCTCTTTGTGAACTTAAGCACCAATGTTTTGCTGGACTTTCAATAGCAGTACAGAAATCTCTTGGGTTTCATTAAAAATACATTCATTTGTGTTTCAAAAATAAACACATTCATCTACCACACATTCAACTACCATAAAACACTTTCCAAAAAAAAAAAAAAAAAAAATCCAATGCAGTGATGAAGTGTTCCGTGTTGACACAAATCTTTTATTGTTCTAACAACCGGGATCAGCGCACAATGCATCCATATGCGCTAATGTTTGATTCGTGACATAACGACTCATTTGAACCAATTCATTTTAATGAATATTTAAAACAACTGATCTATCCTACACTGAACTCACAAGACGTCACTGTCTGAATCAGTTTATAACAATAACAAATCATTTACTCAGAACAGCTCAGAAATTAGATCGTAAGTATGATTTAGCCTTAAGATTTAACCTTAATAATAAAAGATTTAGCCTTCATAATCCAGAGAAATTTCAGGTTATTTATATGACAATGTGTAGTAAATTACCTATAAAATCATTTAGTATAGACTGGAGTGAGGTGAAACCAGCATTTGGTGGAAAATTAGAATATCAGGTTAGTTAAAATAAAGTTTTTAATTTTCTTTCATGAATAAATATAAGCAAAAATCACAAACGGTTTCTTTGCATTTATTTAAGTTATGGTCAGTATTGGGCTCGCAGATCATGTGGATGTAGGGTACTTTTTACTGTGTGTGCATGACCATCAGCCACCACCGAAGACCTTCTTTGACCCAGGAAAAATCCTGAATGAACAACCAATATCAAGCTCCTATTCTATTGACAACCACTAAATATCAACTGTAACCATAGTGTCAGTTGCAAAAGTAAATAGATTAAAGATGGTGACATCCATAACACCAGAATGTCTTATATCGAAGTATTCAAATCGCAAGGTCATCCATCAAATCTTAATTAAAAGATTCTCAAATGAACTAGGCGTGAAAGAGGTCTGCATTCCCGCGGAATGTCCCGTTCCCAACGTCCTTTCAGAACAGCATATTCTGTGCTTTACTCGTTCTTACTGACCAGTGGTACAGCCTGCACTCAGGACTGTTATGTACATGCTGCACGCATGGACCAGTGCTCTCTGCGTCATGCATTTTATTTGCGGAATCTGTGCACGCAGCATTTGCATAACAGTCCTCAGAGCAGGCTGTACCGGTGGTGAATATATGATTCTAGACAGAACAGGCAGGTTGTCGATGAGTGACAGAGCAGAATAAGGATGGCAGATGTCGTATTTATACATTTATTTTTTCTCTGCGACACTTCTTTCCTACTGTGTAGACAGCAGAATGTTAAACAAATTTAATAAATTAAAAAAAAAATACAAATTTTGTTCAGATTACATTTTTATTTGTTATCTCTCTCTTTCAGTAGTGGAAATTTAAATGTGAGACTCTGGAAACAAGATCTAAATTTAGCAGGAACAGTCGGGTCGGGAAGAAAATTATTCTAAGCGGACAGCGGATGAACAAATAGTGAATATATAGCGAAGTCCCCCACAGACCTCTAGTGTGAAACTATTTATCACTCCAACATCACTGACAACCATATTCTACTGCTGTGTCAACGTGGCCCTTTTGAAAACAATGGAATATTTCACTCCACCCAAGTAGCACTAAAGACACTCTTTGCAAGCCTTCATAGAGATTTAAGAAGAAAATTTAACAACATACATCAGATTTACTATAATATTTTGATTAAAATCAACATTTTTGTTGTTCAAATATATACTCCCATTGTTTCCCACAGGATTTTGTGAGACTATGGTGTGTGGACATCAGACAGGGGCCACGGTTCTTGAAAGAAAAAATTTAGGTTGATTACATCGATCCGGTTAGCTCAGAGAACAAACCTATTCAGCGACCAAATAGAACAGCCTAAAAATGTCTGCACTGATGTTTAATTTCTACTGTAATTTTTGGATTTGAATTTCTACTATAATACAAATGCACTGTAAAAAATAAGTGTAATATTTTTTATTTTACAGTAGCAAGATTACAATACTATTTGTCTTAATTCCTTCAATTACAAGAGTTAAAACCTTGCAGGGAGACCTATCCATTTGTCACCGCAGATTTAATATAATGAAATGCTGTAATCATCTGTTATCACCCACTGTCATCACAAAGTTTGAAATGACAAAATCACAAAAAAAATAAAAAATTAAAAAATAAATAATTGGTGCACAAAGCACTCCCAAATTCATGTTCATCTTAACGCATTCTCAAATGGAGTTTGTGGCCTTAACTGTGATCTGAGCTGCTCTCTGAAACACCAGATCATGAGCAGCATAGTGTAAATGAACACACAATGCCATGCTTCATTCTGAGTCTGAAACACAAAGCGCAACAGACTATATACTTATGCTTACTACATAATTATCGCACAGCCTTTTGCGATTTGATAATCACAAATTATTTTGAATGTCACATTAGCCTTTTAGTCTTCTCCCTCCAAGTGTGCACGCATGTGTTTGTGTGCATGATCTGGCTTGTGTGAGTGAGACAGAGCGAAGTAGTTCTGTAGCATTCTACTTCCACTCCCTAGTCCTTGCAGACACATTGGATGTGCCAAGGTTTTTCCCTCTTATATGCTTTCATTTTTCTCAGCAGCTTTCATGGTGTCGAAAAGTAAGCTATTTTGTGCATACTGTGGCACTGCTTTAGGTTAGCGACACGTTAGAGCAAAAAGAAAAAAAACCCTGCATAAATGAGAAAAGGCACAGGATGCTATTAGGGCTGCAACGATTCGTCGACGTTGTCGACAAAAATCGATAATAGAAATAGTCGACAATGAATTTCATTGTCGAAGTTGTCGCCAGACATGTTTTTTCCGACCGAGTGAGGCATCTCTCTTCATTACAATCTCTGCCGAGAGTGCTTTGTCACTTGTGCTTCTCGCTGCTATTTGATAACATACAGAAATATGGTGACATCTGTTTTAGCAGACTGACGTACCAAAACATCTAAAGTTTGGGAGCATTTTAGCCTGGATACGCGAATAAGATTACCATGGTTTGCAAAGGTCCTTGCGTATCACAGCAGCACCTCGGTGATGCCTGAACATTCACAAAGAGAAAGCACGTTGGACAGTTGGTGAAAGCAGGAGTTTGACTCGCCTCGGTAAGATTTAAATAACATGGAAGCCAATACGTTTTGTTTTGGATGTACATTGTACATTTTACAAGCGTATTTTCGCTTTTAAAAAAAAAAAAAAAAAAAAAGGATTTAACGTTATGCCCGACTGTGCCTGACAAAAGTATTTTAAATTAAATGCATGCAGTCTGAAGAAGAGAGCCACCATGGACCCCTTTCTGCAAAAGAAGCAGACGTGCACCCCACAACAGGCGAATGCCCTCACTGAGTCAGTATTGCAGATGCTGATCTATGATATGAGGCCGCTCTCCATGGTCGATGGTGCTGGGTTTCAACAAATGATAGCCCAGTTCAATCCAGACTACATCCTGCCATCCAGAACCCATTTCACCCACTTGATGGAGCAGAAATACAGTACAACGTTTCTGAAGGTAATTGTTTAGAATGCACACACAGTCAGACATATTTCATACAAAAAAAAAAAAAATCACAAATTTAATTTAAAAGCAATTTTATATATAAATATATCTATCTATCTATCTATCTATCTATATATATATATATATATATATATATATATATATATATATATATATATATATTAAAATAGCTGAAATACATAACTTTGTTTTGGTAAAATCATAGTAGCTGCAATTATTAAAAATGTAAAACTTGTATGTTGAATAGTTTCTGTTGACATGTAGGTTTTTGCATGTTAAATATTTTCAAAAATCAAATTTTGTGTTTAAAGGTAAAGCAGATCCTAAAAGAGGTAAACAGCTCCATCACACTGACGTGTGATGTTTGGACCAGCCGTGCCACAGAGGCATATCTTGGAGTTTCGTGTCATTTCATCACCAAAGACTGGCAAATGAAGACTTTGAACCTTGCCACTCTACCCCTGGAGGAGAGGCATACTGCTGCGAACATCATGATATGGATGGAAGAGGTGATAGAGAAATTTGACATCTTGCCTAGCAAAATTAAAGCAATAGTACATGATAACGGGTCTAACATGGTGGCGGCAGCTCGACTCCTGGAAGAAAAACACGGTTGGTCTTCAGTCCGCTGTGCTGGCCACACCCTCCAACTTATCGTCAACAGTGCCCTCAAAGAGCCCAGCATCAACAAAGCTACTGGTGCTGCAAGAAACCTAGTTGAGCACTTTAGGAGAAGTGAGCTGGCAAATTCAAAACTGAAGAAGCAGCAGCAGCAAATGAACACCACAGAGCACAAGCTGATCCAGGACGTCAGTACGCGATGGAATAGTACCTATTACATGGTAGCAAGACTCCTGGAGCAGCGCTGGCCAGTCACTGCAACTCTCTCAGACCCTGAGGTAACACCAAGAGGCAAGCACTACTTTGACCTGAAACCAGAGCAGTGGGTACTACTTGAAGAGCTGGTGCAAGGGTTAGGGCCTTTTGAATGTGCTACCGTTTTCCTCAGTGGGCAGGAGTATGCTACTGCTTCATGTCTTCCACAGCTGGTCAAAGGGCTGCAACGGTCCATACAGCAAACCCAGTTTGAGACAAGCTCAGGAAAAGCCTTTCAAGCCATTGCAGGAAAAGGAATAAGTGAGAGATGGGAGAATCTTAACACTGTGTCTGCAGAGAGAGACAACCCACTTGTTCTTGCAGCTGCCATCGACCCAAGATTCAGAAAGCTGAAGTTTATCTCACCTGAAGATGGCACAAGGGTGCAAAGTACAGTTGAAGTTCTTGCTATCAAAGAAGCAAAGGCCAAGACTGGGCTACATGATGACCCTGAGGAGCTACAGCAGAAGAAGAGGGGTCATATCCCAGGGGGAAAGTCAGCGTTGGATAACCTGCTTCAGTCTGACACTGACAGTCTGAGTGAGGAAGAGGAGGAAACCCAGGAGGACAAAAAAATCCAAATGGTGAGGAGGGAAGTTCAGATGTTCTTCACAGAGCCACCAATAGCCAAAAAAGAAGACCCTCTCAGCTGGTGGAGCGAAAATGAGGGGCGTTTTCCCACACTGTCAAACCTAGCAAGATCTCTTCTGTGCATTCCTGCAACATCCACCCCTGCAGAGCGAATCTTCTCAGCAGCAGGAAATATCTGCTCCCAGAAGAGAGCAAGTCTCACACGAGACCATGTGGATATGCTGACTTTCCTTAATATGAATAAACTGAACGACATAGCCTGAGCCTCATGTTGATTTTAAACTTGGTCTGTCCACCATGACAGGTTTGTGTCCAGGTAGTATCACACAGTCCATGTTTACAACTTAAATTCAGACGACTCTGAAAGCTTATTTTAAAACCGTTAGATTTCATAATGTTGAGACGAGTTGTAAAGTTCTTTTGCAACAGATTGACCACTGAATGTATCTCACAAAATGCACTTAATATTTTTGTTTACTGTTTTATTGCTGCTAATGTGCCTGCCCCTGGTTTACAGGAAGAAAATGTTTACTTGATTTTAATTTATTTTTTCTTATAAAACAAATGTGCCTGTCCTTTATAAAAATGATAGAGTTTCTTTATTTATGCATTTATGTCTATACTGACCGAGCACTGTGCCTAATTGGTTTTAGACAGGGCATTTTTATTTACTTTTAGTATGAATCGGCCTATCAGCAGCAAAGTTCAATAAAATATGCATTTTTCATTGAAGTACCCCCTTCTTTCTTGTGTTTACTATCATTTTCCACAGAATTAAAGCAATCTCATGCTAAATTTTAGAAAAATTTAATAATTATTCGATTAGTCGACTAATCGTTTCAATAGTCGGTGACTAGTCGACTATTAAAATAGTCGTTAGTTGCAGCCCTAGATGTTATTATGCACAAGTAAGCCACAAAAAAAAAAAAAAAAAAAAACTCACAAAGTCCCGATATGGACACAGACAGCTTCCACAGCATGCAATTCAGTAGACACCGTTTAAGTCTCAAGTAGGGCTGGGTATTGAGACAGTTTCATGATTCAATTCGATTTTGGCTCACAAGCTTGTGATTCAATTCAATTTGATATAGATTCATTTGGATATATGCAATCAGGTACAGACAGTACTGTTCATGTCAATATTTTTTCCAAAGAAAAAAAATCTTTCACAACTAATGCTGTAAACTATAAAATAAACCATATCAGTTGGCATATTACTATATTGAAGAGATATACAAACAAACATTTAAATTGCACATAAGGCAGTGTTTAATAATAAAAAAGTATATACACTATCATAACTTGTTTTCATGATGGATTATTCAAATATACATTAAATACTGAAAAACAGGTTAAGTAAAAATATAACTATGTAATCAGTGCATACACTTAGAAAAACACCCTTTGAGTTAATTTTTCTAGTCAACTATCGAATTTTTGGACACTGACTGTCTTTCCTGAGATAAATGTGTCATGATACTATATATTTTGATGTCTTTCCACAGATGAATCAATTACAATCAATTAAAATGAAAATTTTCAACCCAGCCCAAAAGTTCAGTAAATGTCAACAGTTGGGAAAGAAATTGGATGTGTATAAAACATATTTCATACTTGTGATACAACTGTGTGGCCTACAAAACCCTCTGTAGCACAAAAAAAGAATGTATAGCTCTGAGCAATGCTATAATATAATGCTTATGCTCCTCAACTCAAGAGCAGAACACTGGTTTCTCCAGACTTGTTGTCAGTGGTCCATGATTTCCTTTTTTCTTTTATAATCTTTGTTAATCTTCAGTTTGTGTGATTCAGGTAATTGTAGTGCAGAACTGTGCTAGACAGACTACGACTAGAAAGTGATATAGGCCTAAATTATTGTCTAATAATGACTGATGAAGCATAACATAGCATACTTCACTCATCTTGCGAGATTACATTTTTCTAAAAACTTGCAGACCTATACACTAGTTAAAAGAATTTTACTTAAAACAAGGCCAAAAATCACGAAAAAAAAATTCTAATGTAGAATGGTTTAGTACTTGCTTAACACATGCCCTGACAATACTGGCTTTCAATATTAGATGGATACTGAAAATTTAATTCAGATGTTGAATCATTTAAATGCCAATACTAGCTGATAGAGAAAAATTGAATACAATGCATAACAAACAGAACAAGTTTTCCCACATACTACTTCAGGGGCATTCAATAAGAGGTAGGCCTAATTCTTTAAAATTGATGTTCAAGATCTTCCTCAGAGACATGCCATGCTCACGAACTACATCTCTCACTTGGCTAAATGCAAACTAACACCTTAAACGATCTAAAACTGAAGTGTAACATCTCCCAACAAACTCAAGTTAAAAGAACTTTAGAAGGTGACAACACCATGAATCAATACTAAGATTAGCACCTGCGGGAATAAAACTAAGCACTGCCATTCAAAAGACTCTTCAAACGCCATCGGGCCACACTTGCAATTAATAAATACAGCTGTGAAGCAGTGAACCCAGGGGACCATAAGGGTCCCCCTACACTCCTGCCTGTATTAAAAGAGCGTTTTGAGTCATGTCTTATATGGCTTCTTCCATCCTCCTTTTGAAACAGCCCATCTCCTACCTAAGCTGGTTAGGGGTTCCCTTATCTCTTTGAAACTCTCTCTCGCCCCATCCTCCTGCTTCACTTTCAGTGCTTTGGGGGAGCTGGGAGAGCTGCTGAGGGAAGGGGAAAGAGGTGTTATTCACAGAAAAACAAACAAGACATTAGGAGTTCAATATACCAAGTATGCAACAATGGCAATGTCGCAAAAACACCAACAAGTGAGAGATAATAACGCACATACACATGACCTGTAATCAGCTTTTGCCATGATTTATACACAGAATGAGTGAAAAACATAAAGAGCACATTGTAAATTAAAGGGGACCTATTATGCAAAAATCACTTTTATAAGGTGTTTGAACAGTTATGTGGCTGCAGTGTGTGAAAACATCGAGCCTATAATGGTAAAAATCCACCCACTCATTTATTTATAATCTAATAAAATCATAAACAGTCTCTCAGGACGAGCTGTTTCAGATTCTCCCTCTCTGCACGTCACTGAGGGGAATAAGTCCCACCCATTAGTGACGCTGCCCTATAAGCAGAGACACAGCCCTGAGTGAGAAGCTCCGCCTCCGCCATTAACGTTACTGATTACTATAGCTGCTGGATATATACAATGTCAGTGCCAAAGAGGCTTTTCAAGTGTTGTGTTTTGGGATGCACTAACGAACATAGAAGTCTCCATAATCTCCCCTCATCTGAGCAGTTGAGGACACTGTGGTTAAGCTTCATTGTCTAAGGAAATGTCCCTGAAAAAAATCGGTAAAGTCCCCAATACGTGTTGGGATCAATACCAATGCTTCGTGTGCGAACGTCAGCTCCAGACAAAGTAAGTTTCACGCGTTTGTTTTCTAAATTGCCTTTTTGAAAGAGCTTTTTGGCACTCTGTAAGGCTAATGATGCTAAAGCTACCATTGTCTCTGTGTGTTTTCACTGGTGCTGTCTTCATGAATGATCTTGAATAGGAATGTGGTAGTTAAAAGTTGCAGATGTGAGTCGATCGCTTGAGTTTGTTGAGCTCATAATCAGGAGTGGGTCTTATAAAGTTTGTGATAGCATGCCATGCACCATGAGACCAGCTATGTTGTTATTTTTATCGCGCTGTGCTCCCTGTCTGTGCAATTCATAAACGCAAATTTATTATGCACAGTACAATCAGATGACTGACTTTGAAACAGAGTATGTTTTCTGTTAAGATAACAGGCTTGTACTAATCGTGGAATGTTTATTTGCCAAGGCTAGCACTGCTAATGCCGGGAGCAACAGCTCACTCGCATTTAAAGCAACACACTCAAAATCAGAGCGTTTTGGCTCACACCCTAAAAATGGCAATTTTAGCAAGCTATAAAAAATTATCTGTCGGGTATTTTGAGCTAAAACTTCACATACACACTCTGGGGACATCAGAGACTTATTTTACATCTTGTAAAAAGGACCATAATAGGTCCCCTTTAAAGTACTGGAGTAGTCCATTGCATTTTGCATTATCCAAATCAGTTACACTAGTACTCACAGTGGCTACTGTATTTTTTAGTATTACTTTACAAATCTGATATCTAAACTGTTTCGAGCTGATGGTTTTTATTATTCATGCTTGCCTCCACTTGTGTCATATAGAAAAACCTTACAATATTGCTGAAGCACCAAACCACAGAAAAATATTTAGTTCTAGCTAGGTGTACCGCTGCCATTCCCACAGAAAAAAAAAAAAAAACCCTTTCTCACTGCACGTTGGTCCTGGAAAATTGCCGGAGTGCCTTCTGTGTGAACGCAAACACGTCCCGGGATTAATTCCGGGATCGATCCCGGGTTGGGGACCTAGTAACATTGCCAGGTTCAGTCCCGGAACGAGCGCTGTGTGAACAAAAGCCAGAACCAATGCCGTAAAGGCTGATGACGCGCGTTAACATGCGACTCTTTTACCGGGTGTTTTGAAGGCATATCAACGTTCACACGACGAAAAATGTGTAAACTGGAAAAAGCAGCGGTCAGGGAGCTCCTCACTATCCGCGCTGAAGTTGAAATCGTTCGCCAGTTTAGTGAAATGGTGCATGGCGCATTATACATGTCACATGAAATGTCATGTGTCTTTACGGGTTGTGTGTGAACGCACGCACTGATTCCGGAAAATCACTGGCAGTGTGAATGAACCAAAATCAGACCATCCCGGGACACATTTTCCGTGTATTTTCCGGAATGGCTGTGTGAAAGAGGCTAAAGAGAGACAGATTTTGAAGCATTTGAAGACACCTGTGTGACCCTGTTTCTATCAGGCATTAAGGCACATTTTCAGTGATCAAAAGTGGTCAGCCAAGACACGCTGCTGTTTACACTAATGTTCTTTCTTTTTTTCTTTTTCTTTTTTTTGGATTTAGTCTTAGTCCTGGACCAAACAACCTTTGTAGTTCTTTAGGGATGCTCCGATCGATCGGCTGGAGATCGGTATTGGCCGATAATCACATTTTATGACTCGATCGGTACTCGCTACACTTGGCTGAAAATGTGCCTATTTAAGGGGATTTAAACTATTAATATCTGGCAAACTCAAGCATGAAAACTCAAGGAGGTCTGTATTTTTCCACTTTTTTTATTGAAGAAGATATAGAGCAATTTAGGATACAGAGACATTTTATTTTTTTATACTACATTTTTATTCTCGTCTTTTTTCATCAATGATATTGCACATTGATATGGTCATAGTTGGTGTTTAATGATGTCAGGGTTGGAAAGTCATGGAAAAATGGTTGTCAACAAATATTTCTCATCACAGTTTTCATTAACGAAATACACTAGTTTAAACTTGGTATTAATCTCTTAAATATGACCCCATTTCATCAAGATTCTTCCCTCTTATTACATAACACCCTACATGAATGGACTCAGTTCTCAACCCAAAAGTCTCATTTGCACCTTCTTGTATCACTTGTATCAGTTTTTCCTCTGTGACAACTGCAAAGTTGGTAAGTGTATGATGTCCAGCTGATCTGTTCAGATTGTAAAAGTCTTGCAGTGTAATCCAGCCTTTAGTACTGCCCTGAATACGCTACATGACAGATAACAAAGGGGTCATATGATGCTTTTTCAAAGATCATTATTTGGTGTATTTGGTAGAGATCGACCGATATATCGATATTTTTCCCGATACTTAAGCATTTTACTATAATCGGATATCACTTTTGTAATATCGGATTCACCGATAAATGCTGCCATCTTGTGGGTGTTTTGAGAATTGCGCGCAGGATCGCCATTGCAGCGCGTCTGAGGGGAGACGAGACAATAACGGCGTGCACAAGTACTTGATTTGCTGTAGTTAGTAAACTTTACTTAACATAACAGCCGTTAATGCACAAATTAGATGCATTACATAAATGCCTGATATGTAGTTTATGCAACTTGGCTCTAAGAAATAAGATAAATAAGATAATCTGTCAAGCCCTGTCGCAATAAAGACGTAACTTTGCCTGAATTAAATAACACAGCCATGAACTAGCACATGTTGGAAATAAAAGCGCTGAATTTAATTCTCTCTCTGTTGTCTATTACTCTCGTGAAGTCGGATTCACGTAGATAATCCGTCAAGTCCTCTCCCAATAAAGATGTAACTTTGCATGAATTAAATAATACAGCCATGAATGAGCACATGTTGGAAATAAAAGCGCTGAATTTAATTCTCGATATGCTCATCATTAGTCTCGTGAAGCCGCTTTCATATTGCAGTTCACTCAGTGGGTTGATGCTCAATAAACGCTTCAGCACGGCCACCGCATGTAACTTTTAACAAGATTCACTTTTTTGAAGCACCCTAAATTGTATTACTATATAACCATTATTTCGTTTATAAACATCTAAATAAATACAACGCTACGGAAATTAATTATTTATTACCTCCGCGATCGATCGCAGTTTGAGTATAGTTCTGTGTAAATTAGGGCTGCAACTAATGATTATTTTGATAATCGATTAGTTGGCCGATTATTTTTTCGATTAATCGGATAAAAAATGCACAATTTTCTTTTCTTTTTTTTCTTCCACATTCTTCCCAATGTCCTTCAAACAAGTATGTCAACTGAATGCTACGAAAACAGCGCTTAATTTATTAGACCACCTGTCATAATAAAGAGAAAACACAAATATTTTAGGAATCTGTCAAAAAAAATTGTTTAAAAATGTTAGTGTCATTTATTAGGCAAATAACAAACTAAGTAGGCTAGAATTTATTCACATATTAACAAAAATGTCCTCCTATGCCTTTCATAACAGCTTGCATTCTTGCTGGCATTGTTTATGTGCTTTTTGACTGTAATTGGGTATCCGAAAAAAACAACAACACTATAAAGTGCTTGACTAATTTTTTCTGCCTTTTTTCATAGAGAACAGCAATAATTATATAATTATATAATTATTATTATATAATAATTATATCATAGCATTAGAAATGGCCAACTACTGTTCCTAAAGAGCTTATGCATATTGGAGGACTAACCAATACAGAAAGCTAAAAAATTATTAAAATCACCAATACTGTTAGTTTAGAGCAGCAGTGGCACAAACCTTACATTACTTGTTAAAAACCTTACATAAATTTAAAAAAAATTGTTAGGCACTGTATATAGTGAATATAGTTTAAATCTCTACATTAAAAATTTAAATAATAATAAATATAATAAGGACGAATAAAAACAAACGCAGTGTTAACCAACAGGTAAGAGTAATTTTCTGCAGGAACACGCGTTCACTTTCACAGTCACATCACAGTCACGTCTGTTACTTCTTTATCCTGTAAAAGGCGGATAAAGCGTCAGATATTTATATTCAGAATTACACGCTGTATTCCTTTACAGTTCCTACTCTCATAAAATACGTGCACTACATGTTGACTTTTAAACCGTAATGATTCCTAAATGCATCTACTTTCGGAAGGCCAAATAAAGTGCTTTTGCTTTCGCATAGAAACACAGAGTGTCTCCCTGTCATGGCTGCATCAACACTACTGCGTTTACTGAAAGCACGCCTTCTTTCTTTGCGTGAACATTTGGGCGGCATTACGCAAATATTTCCACATCGTGACGTAGACGTGGGGGAGTGTTTAAATGAGCCGTTTTAGGGGGGCGTGGCATAGTCTTAACTTTTATAAAGAATATCTCTTTGGTTTTGAGACTTTAGTCTTTGCAACTTCAGGGATCTTATCTATGCACAATCAGCTTGTAACACTCCAAAGAGAAAGGAAAACTTGAAGTCGCATCACATGACCCCTTTAACATATATCGCCAAAAGACAAAACAACCTCGAAAATTTACTCTTGGTTCTTAATAGGGATGTAAATTTTTAGCAAATTCGGTAACACTTTATGGTCAAGCTTACAGATCATGTGGGTAGGGTACTTTTTACTGTGTGTGTGGATGGCCATCAGCCACCACCGAAGACCTGTTCTGACCCAGGAAAAACCCTGTTACACATAACATGTAGTGTGTTACTGCAGTAACAACAATAAATTATGAATAAATAAACGCAACTACCTCTAAACTAAACACTAATCTTAACCCTATAGTAACTGCATCCCTTAAAATAAAGCAAACACAAACTCTTTTAACCAATTAGCCAGCATCATAAACCGGTTAAAATGCATGTGCATGCGCAGCTAAGACTGTGAGACTAACTAGGGCTGTCGCGATTTGTCGATTTTATTCGACTACTCAATTTTTAAAAATCCTCGACTTCATTTTGCTCGCGTCGACTAACCGGCAAAATACCGGAAGTGGCGCATTTCATGGACGAGAATCCATAAAACACATTATTAGACCCTTTTCCAAGGCTGCATGATATACTAAACCCGTTTAAAAATAATTAAGCATAATTGTGAATTCACAAACGCTACGATTGAATTAAATAATTATATGCGATGCAGTTCTAATACAGTATATGCGCTGTAATTATTTACATGCATGTAGGTTAAGTACACAGCGGCTCCGTTCACAGTAGTTCCACAGGAACTGTTATCATTTACATGTGTGGAGTGTCTCAAACTCCATCTCTGCATGTTGTTGTGAGTTTGGGTTGATTATAACGTTCATCTGGGAATGCAACATGCGCCATTTCATCAGATTTGTAAGGTAAATAACTTATAAATCTACGCAAACACAGGAGAATACATCGCGTTTTCAAAATAAAAGCTCAAACCCTCACGCTGAGTTTACAAGTTTTGATTAGGGGTTGACCGATTATCGGCGCTGATATTAAGCATTTTTATGATTTTCAGTGTCGGTCATTTTCGAAACCGATGTGCCGATAAAATAATTAAATTTTGAAACGCGCTATTTGGCTCTGACGCAGCCTGTCTGAACTCACCACTCTGTGGCCTAGAGCAGTCTCCGCACACCGCGCATCTGATTTGTTGGGAGTCATGAGTCCGACCAATCAACGTGGAAGACTAAAGGCACTCTCACACCGAAAGCCCTAACTGGAGCTGCTTCAGTGATCACGCATCAGTTGTCTCTCAAAGGCAGCAGCAGACGTTGCTCAAGTTGCAATAAATCACAATCCACTACACTGAAGTTGAAAAACACCTCAATGTTATCTATTTATGGTTTCCGTGATGGGATAAACGCGGACGGAATCGTGGAATCCAGTCATATAAATGGAATTTACTGTATAACGCGGACGTCATGGAATTTGTCAAAGTCTGGATGAATTAACCCTCTGGGGTCGACAAACGCGCCGGCGCATTTTGGCGCATTTTTTTTTAAAGCCCCTAAAGGAACTTAAATTACTCTGTGAGTTTTAATTGTACAGATAAGAGTAATATATCAATCGAATCTGTAAAGGATCTACTTTTATTTGTATACACACATAACAAAACTTTGTAATTTTATAAAATAAAGAAAAAAAAACAGGGTGTGCTCTCTGTCTTCTCTGCCTCCGCGAACTGCTTTTAGAAACGCGTCACTAAAATGAACTGCAACTCAGCAAATACTCAACACAGACATGGGAGTTATATCTATAGAAAGCTTTAAGTGTCTACTTTTAAATGAAGTCAGTCAAGACGCGCGCGAGTAAACGCCCAACATAAAGTGTGAGGAGATCGTTCATCGCGGCTACTGTTCGTTTCTGCAAGAAGACGCGCTGAGTAAAGGCAGGATTTCCTTCAAAAGAAGAACAATATTTCATCCAGTAGAGGAGATCAATCTGATGAGTAAGTAATGTTTCTTTTTTGCATTAGTTAACGTGTTATTGTGACATAAACTTGAACACATTACTAGTTGGGATGTTCCCAAACTACAACATGGTGAATGCTACACGTCTAAGAATGTTTAGACCATGTTTATTATTAATACTCTGTTCACAAATAGATTTTAATAGCGTGATAAACAATAATAATAAGCTTCTCAGTTATAAAATATCCTTTTTTATAGGACAAAGCATGCGTGAGTCTATGGCTACAAAATCATATCATAGGCTATTATAAAATCATACATACTAGGCTATATGACCACAAAATCATAGTTGGGTTTTTCCCAAACTATAATTCCTGACTACAATGTTTGAAATTGAGTAAAACATTTTGAATATGATAGGCAATTCATTGTATTTAAATTTCTTACGGCGCGATGTTTTCATGCTCTATATAAAACAATAAAAGTAATATGAATGTATACTGTAACATGATCAATGCTACGAGTCTAAGTATGTTTAGAACATGTTTATTATTAATAGCCTACTCTGTTCAAAAATAGCTTTTAATAACGTGGTAAACAATAATAATTAGTTTCTCAGATATAAAATGTATTTTTTTTTTTAGAGATAGTACAAAGCATGCGTGAGTCTATGGCTACAAAACCTATATATATACACAGATGCTCCTGATAAACATGCTCACAAATGTTTTTTTTTTATTTTTTTTGGGGGGGGGGGGGGGTTGTTTGTATTTTATTGAATCAGATACCTGCACCACAGATGAATCCTGCTGACTTTCAGTCTCTTCAAACTGTTTTCCTCTGAGAGCGCTGTACCAACATCAGATGTTCAACTACACTGATATTCTATGGTAAAACAAGATCCTTGACTACTGATTGTTTTTTTCTTCTTGAATCCATGGAAAGAAGCAGAAACACTTAAATAACACACGTAAATATCAGGTATGATTTACTTGTTTCACAGAATCTGTTTCAGGAATGACTCAAAGTCTGTTCACATCACTGTGGTTAGATCAGTGTGCACAATAATGTGTCTTTGACCTTCATTATGTATGTTTTGATTATACTGTCTTGTAAATAATATACAGATAATTTAAAAAAACCATTTTTTTCAATCTCCTCACATTCTCTCTTACCTGCCTCAAAGTCACAGTCACACTGATGGGCCATTATGGGCCATTAGGGGAGGGCCCTTTGTCTCTCAGGTGAAAATCACTTAATATTCAAGGCCATTGCCACTCCCTCGCATATAGGCTTTCCATCACAAAACATGTCTTTAAAAATTTAAATCAATATATTGTTTTCTGTGAGCGAGTAAACAATTTTCACATAATTTTGAAAAAAAAAAAATTCTAGGCTACAAGATCGAGTTCTCAAAAGTCTTGTGAACAAATGTTCTGTATGTGTTTTATGGCCTTATTTCAGTGACTTCAAAATTTTACTTTTTCACTAACCACGCATAAACGTTGCTTTCTCAGAAACACAAGCATGTACATAAATGCTGCTAACATATATTATTGTAGCCCAGTTTGTGCTGTTTACACTGTTATTAGACTTTAGCCATTTATATTTTAAGCAACTGAAAAAAACACAAATGACAGGGCATGTCAAAACTTCTCCAGGCCCCCAAAACACCCTCAGATCACAGAGGGTTAATCAAAAGTAGGTCAGTACACTTAAATCGACGTGCTATGGACTAGTATCTGTAAACATTAAGCCGCAAAAAGACTATTTAAATATGAATTCTGCATGTTCTGCGTGTCTCCGTATATGTGAATGGCACAGACGCGCGGTTTTGATTAGTACACACACACAGAAGTGCGCGACGCTCGAGGTGTTTTCAGCATCTGCCGTCTCACTAAATGAGGACATAAATACATGAACAACATCCCCAGAACTGCTCTGAGAGTTACTTCATGAGCATTTGACCGTTTCATTTGAGTAAAACGATCGTCATATCATATACATAGGCTACAGAAACTTGAGAGGTCCTCATGGCAACCCGTCAAAATAAAAGTTCGGTTTATCTACTAATACTACTACAATTATTACAACTTTTGTTTAAAAGAATAATCACACAATACGCTATTTCCTCCATGTTTTAATTTTAATAGTAAACCCATTTGTTTGCCAAAAAACTGAGTTTAACTCATTTGATTAAAAGATAAATGAAATTAATGTTTTATTCATTCATTTGCACTGCACTGTACATTAAAACTAATGGAAATTACTGTCACATAGGCCAAGATTAAGATACTGTCACATAGGCCAAGATTAGAATGACAGAAATTGTGACATTTCAATAGGAACCAAGTGTGCCTATAACAGGCTATTAGTGTTATAGTTTCATTAAAATAGTTGCGGCCTTCTTCGCAGCTTCTACAATGGAGCTATGAAGACAATTCAATTATTTACACTTATATACATTGTGCTTTGTAGTTGCACTCACAGCTGTAATGAACAGAAGCCCAGGACATATGGATATATTGACATTAAGAACATGCTGACTTTCTCAGACTTTTGATATTATTTTTTATTTTATTTGAAGATGGCAGACTAAGTCGCGTGGGAGCGTTGTGTGTTTTGAGTTGTCTGAGTTAACTTATCGTTTGTGATTTATTTGTGACTGAAGATTTCAGATTATTTCTACAAATTGCTGGATAAAAGCAAAAGCAAAAACATTTTTGACCGCTTTTGCGGTTTTATGAGGACTTGGATTACCTTACCTGGATGGACCATGGAAGCTATCCTATTTGGTGGAGCTGCTTGTAGAAGTGCTGTGTAGCATTCTATGTGAAGGAAAGTGCTTCTTTTTGCCTTTGGTGGGGCTTTAAGTTTTATTTTCATTGTTTTAGACCCTACTGGTCTTGATTTTATTAATTTATTGTTTCCATAGCACTGTTTTACTGTGTCGATCTTCCTGTTTTCATCTGACGTCAAGTGCCGCTTTCATCAGTCCTAGCCTCCCAGGAGGGTGAATAACTGGAGTGGATTTCAAACAAAGCGGATTTGGATTTCACTACTGCACTCGCCTATTTACTATGGAGGGTAATATTGAAACATTTGGAGAAAAGACGAAGGGGTTGACTCGAATACTGTGTTTTTTTTTTGTGGTGCTGTGTCTATCTAACCATTATAATAATGAAGGTGATTTTCTCGGGTATGAGAATCCCCATCTGACTGCACTCTTGATCACAGCACCGAGGAACGTCTGCATCTGGCTTTGCACTAGAGGTACCGTGTGTCAGACTGTCTTCTATGTTCCAGTCCTGTTTTTACATCACACACTTAGTCCGTTTGTCTAGTATTATGGCTCTTCAAGATAATTTTACAATCGCCATAAATGCCCATTGGAATTTTAAAATAGTAGAGACAATTTCTAATGATTATAATATGAAATCATTTAGGCAAAGGTGCTTGATTGTTTTATTACTTTTGATCTCGGGAAACGTTGAACCTAATCCAGGCCCAGTTTCTGCCTCTGCCCCAAGCTTTGAAACACCTGTGGATTTTAAATCAAGGTTCGGACTTGGTTTTATTCATTTAAATGTTCGGAGTTTAATCACTAAGATGGATATGGTTCGTATTTGGGCACAGTCAACTGATGCGGATGTGATTGTCCTGACTGAAACTTGGCTGAACAAATCTGTTTTAGACAAGGATATCTGTATTAATGGTTATAATGTATATAGGACTGACCGACTAAAAAGGGGTGGGGGGGTAGCAATTTTTATTAAAAATAGGTTTCATGTTAAAATATCTCTTTCTAAATCGGTGAGTAAACAGTTTGAATTTTTAGCTCTTGATCTTGAGGTTTCGAAACATCTCAGCATAACGGTTGTTGGCTGCTATAGGACTCCATCTGCTGATAGTAGTGCTCTTCCTTCTTTATTCCAGCTTCTTTCAGATCTTGATGCTAAAGAATTAGTAGTTCTTGGTGACTTAAATTGGAATTGGTTGCACTCACCAACTGATGCATTTAAAAACTACTGTGATACATTAAATCTTTTTCAGATTGTTGATAGTCCTACTAGACCGAATTTAAAATGTCCAGAAAAATCATCTCTAATTGATTTAATTTTAACAAACGTTCCGCACAAGTATTCAACTGCATCTGTATTTGCGAATGACATCAGTGACCACTGTGTCATCGCAACGGTTAGAAATACAAAAATTCCAAAATTCAAACCACGCGTTATAACAAAACGTGATATGAAACATTTCTCAGAACAAGGGTTTCTACATGATTTGAATAACTTGGAGTGGGAACAAATTAATTTAATTCCTGACCTTGAAATAGCCTGGGAATTCTTTTATAATATTTTTTCTGGTTTAGTTGATAAACATGCCCCCCTTAAAAGCTACAGGGTGAAGGGCAGGGACAATGCATGGTTTTCTCCTCTTTTATCAAATATGCTTCATGAGCGCAACTTGGTATGGGCGAAAGCTAGAAAAACTGATTTACATTCAGATTGGCTAGATTTTAGACGACTACGTAACGCATGCACGGTTGCAGTCAGAAAAGCTAAAGCTGAGCATTTCCTTATACAAACTTCAAATAATCTAAATAATTCATCAAAATTTTGGAAAACTGTTAAATCATTAACTGAAAATAATAAAGGTATAGAACTTCCATCATGTATTATGAAAGGCTCTCATGCAGTCATTGATAAAGAAAAAATGCTTAATTGTTTCAATGAACATTTTATAGCCTCTGGCTTTTTGTTTGATTCAATTTATGGCGCTCATGCAAACTCTTTAATTGTTCAGTCAGAGAATTTTATGTCTAGTCAGTCATTCAATTTTTCACCAGTTGCAATTTCTGAGGTATGCAAAGCTCTTAAATCTTTAGATGTTTCAAAATCAGCAGGTCCTGATAAATTGGAACCTTATTTTTTAAAGTTAGCAGCTGATTTCATTGCCCCTCCTTTGACTCATATTTTTAACCTTTCTCTTGTTTTAAATGAAATTCCACTTATATGGAAATCAGCTTTTGTTCTTCCCCTGTTTAAAGGTGGAGATCCTACACAGCTAAATAATTATCGGCCCATTTCAAAGCTGTCTGTCCTTGCCAAAATCCTTGAATCATTTGTCAACAATCAACTAAAGGACTTTCTTTCTGTTAATAATATCCTGTCTGATTTTCAATCTGGTTTTAGAAAACAACATAGCACTACTACAGCAGCCTTAAAAGTACTAAATGATTTTATTGAATCAGTTGACAACAAGAAACACTGTGCAGCTTTATTCATTGATCTGTCCAAAGCATTTGATACTGTTGATCATACCTTGTTGATACAACGTCTTGTCAGTATCGGATTATCTGAACATGCTATTGGTTGGTTTAATAATTATCTCTCTAACAGAACTCAGTGTATACAGGCAGATGGTCTTATTTCTAGTTCACTTAATGTAACTAAAGGTGTGCCACAGGGGCCGCTCCTATTTACTATATATATTAATAATATTGATCAAAATGTTAATAATACAAATTTTCATTATTACGCTGATGACACAGTAATATATAGTTCAGCGTCCACACCTAATCTGGCTCTT
Organism: Tor tambroides; assembly: GCA_021397915.2. Classification (NCBI taxonomy): domain Eukaryota; kingdom Metazoa; phylum Chordata; class Actinopteri; order Cypriniformes; family Cyprinidae; genus Tor; species Tor tambroides. The sequence continues at coordinate 111,045 of JAFVLL020007908.1, read as the reverse complement.
TCACAGTTACAGCTTGCTTTTAATATTGTTCAGCATAACTTATTCGATCTAAAACTAGTTTTAAATGCAGATAAAACAAAATTTATGTTGTTTTCTAAATCAAAATCAATCCCTCATAATCCTCTTTCTATTATAACTTCTCAAGGTTCGGAGATTGAATTTGTGTCTCAGTATAAGTATCTTGGAATTTTAATTGATGACGCTCTCTCCTTTGGCCCCCATGTCCAGCAACTGGTGAGAAAATTGAAAGTGACCTTGGGCTTCTATTTCAGAATTAAATCCTGCCTTTCCTTTGAGGCAAAAAAGAAGCTTGTTGCTGCCACTTTTATGTCTGTATTGGACTATGGTGATGTTATATATATGCACGCATCTTCTCAGAGTTTACATGCTATAGACACTGTTTATCATGGTGCACTGAGGTTTATAACAAATCTTAAGACCCTTACTCATCATTGTGAGTTGTATGCCCGGGTTGGATGGTCTGCATTGTCCATCCGTAGGTTAAAACACTGGCACGTTTTTATTTACAAATCTATCCTGGGTTTACTTCCCTCATATCTTAATACTTATATCTGTAAAAAATCTGTTCGCAGTTATAGCCTTCGGTCCCAGGAATTTTTCTTATTGTCTGTTCCAGTGGTACGTACTGAACTGGGAAAAAAGTCATTTAAATTTGCTGCTCCCTTTGCTTGGAATAATTTGCAAATTAAATTACAGCTTAAGGAGCTGGTGTCACTAGATATTTTTAAAGGGTTTTTAAACAACTTGGAGACAGAAACATTGGGCTGTAGATGTTTTGATTAGTTGTGTATTGATATGCTTGTTTGTGTGCATGTGTGTAATTTATGGATGTTATTTGATGTTATGGATGTTATTTGTTAAACCCACGTGAGCTGTGTTACTGTTAATCTTGGCCAGGACGCTCTTGTAAAAGAGATTTTTAATCTCAATGTGTTTTTTTCCTGGTAAAATAAAGGTTATAATAATAATAATAATAATAATAATAATAATAATAATAATATTTCAAAAAGTATGACCAAGTAAATTCCAGAGACTCTTGTTTTTATTGTACAAACTTTAATGTTATACCAATGCAAGAGTGAAATAGCATCATATCACAAATTCATTACAGTGTATTTCATGCAAGTCCTCCCCTCCATCAAAAAAATCTAAAGAGTTTGCATGAAGAAATACTGAAAAAATAGGTGGTACAAGCTGTGAAAGCTTTTGTCTTAGATAATTAGAGTTGGTTGGACCTGTGTGAGTTGACTCACACAACTATGACTCACAATGCAATGTGTCACGTTAGCTATCGCTAGGTAGTGCAGAGACACGCTCTGTTTCACACAGTCTCAGTTCTCCTGTCCTTTTTAGCATGTTTAATTATGGCCTGGGAGTAAGAGACAACTAGTCAAAAACAATTTATCTAAAGAGACACCTCATCATCAAATTAAATTACCATTAACCTGAGACTGCACGCTTGTTTGTGCCATTTCCTTCTGAATAATTCAATGCATTCATGCACTTTGATGCATTAACCAGTTTGAGCAGCATGTCATTCAAAATTTTTAAGCAAAGCTAACATGATTTGGATTCAGTTGTTTAAGATCTTGCCTTTTTATTGTGCAGAATACTTTCAACAGGGGAAAATATAGTGCAAAAACTGTCAGTATTTTGGCTTGTTTATCAATAAAAATATCTAAATGTCCTTAAAGAAAAGACACTCTCAAAAATAAAGGTTGTTTTTTTTTTTGGATGAGATTCCATAGAAGAACCATTCTTATTTCAATGAACAGTTGTTAAAAAACATTTTATTTTCTTATCATGAAGAACATTTTAATGATCTAAATAACATTTTTCCACTATAAAGAACCTGTTGTGCAAATTCCATGGATGTTAATGGTTCTTAATGGGTATATAGATGGAATAAAGAACCTTTATTTTTCAGAGTGCATTAAAGGGGTCATGAGAAATCAAATTTGCCTTGATCTTTTGGCATATAAGAGGTCTTTGTACCATTAAAACATCCTGCAAGTTTCATAGCTTAAAACATCCTCCTCAAACAAAGCATTTATTTAATGGCTTGTTTTGGATCTGAGGTGCAAGATGACATCATCCGGGCACAAACATTTGCATAAACACTGCCTCCAGAGCAGTCATCTTCTCACCATAGGCCCCACCCACTGGTGTTCACTTGCTTAACAGTTGACACTTGATCACGCTGAAAGTGAGTGTCACATCATGTCAAACGCAAATAGAAATCACATTACAATCAATAGAAATTACAATGCAGCTATCTTCTCTACACCGGATACAGTATGGAGATGTGCGTTCGCTTTCTGACACAGTCCACACACCTGAGTCTGTCATCAATTGGACAAATGGAGTGAAAGAATGTTCATTTTGATGCGTTTGGTTTAAACAGCTCCTTCGCGTCTTTGTACAGATATCAGAAGGATCCCAGCGTAAGGAACAAGTGGATAGTTTCTTTTTAATGGCACCCCGGATTGTGTCAGAGGATTGATTGGAGCATTTTGTTTTGTAAACAAGGCACAGTGTCATGGAGAGTTCACAAAAAAACTTCTGTTGAAAGATGAAGCGGTATTAGATCTGACTGCAGGTGCATCACAAACTGTAAGTAAATGATTTCATAATGCTTACTCTGGAAATGACAGTTTTATTTTTTGATCATGTTGTCAAAGCACTCACATGTAATAGTTGATACTATTTCCTATGCAATGATGTTAGCCAATCATAACAGTGGCCGATTCCTGACAAGCCTTAAAGGATCTGCCCTTTAAAAAAGGTTGTTTTACAAAGATAAGCATTTTCCACATATTTATTTATTTTTATTTTTATTTCATTTTTTTTTTGTGCAAAAAACTTTATTAACATTATAAGTAAACTTCAAGGAACACATTAAAATAATAAATATATCTATGTCCTGACCCCTTTAAGTCTAAATTTATGATATGTCATTGTTTTGTTCCTCATTTAACATAATAAACCTCAGTGCATTTCAATACATTACATTTATGGTTTAAACAATAAATGAATAAAAACATTAACTGAATTTAATATATTTAAATTCATCTAACCCAAGGCAAAAATTCTGATTAATTTTCTAACATACAGCTGGCATATATAAATATAAATATAACTGTAGATTATTTTAGTATGTTGAGGTGGGAGTAAGTACCTGAGCTAACAGGGGAAACAGTCACTGGAGAGTCATTGAGATTACAGTATATCCCTGTCCTCCCACTGTTGTGTCAAATGGCACAACCTGGGTTTCTCCAGCAGGTCTATTCTGAGTTGTTTTTTAAAAAGCCACTGCAAAACATCAAGTTACAAAGTCCCTAAAGTCACATTTGCAGAAGTAAAAACTCACTGAGCAAATCTACACTTAAAAACAAAAAAAAGTGAATTTTACGGTAAAAAAATTATAGCTGTGGTTGGCAGAACTTCACTGTAAAAAACAAAACAAAAAAAAAACAGCAGCAACATTTTAATTTTTTTTTTCAAAAGTACCGTACTTAAGAATTCTGTATATTGTGATTTACAAATTAATATTTAAAGCTTTTTTTAAGTGTCTTGTCAGATGAGTAGTGCATTAAGACACTAGGTCAAGTTAAAAAAAGTTTTGAAACCTTTAACTTAAAATAAACTTTAAAGGTGCACTGAAATCTTCTTAAAAATTTTAATTGATGCATCATTGCATTTCTTTAATTTTTTTTTTTTTTTTTTTTTTTTTACCGGGAGTAACATAATTAATTTCACTAAATGAATTATGAATTATTAAACTTTTGAAGCCTGTAACTATGAACTTATTGTGAAACGTTGACTATAACAAAAGAACATTTTATTTGTCAGACTGACATCATTCTGAACAGAAAAGCATACCTTAATCATATGACTTTCAAAGACTTACACAGGTCTTGGAGAATACCATGTTTTATCAGTTGTTTTCTTTTTTTTTTTCTTGAGTCTGTCGAACCACCTACTGTATAGGTGATATAAACTCTGAAACTCATCTTAAATATGAAAGCCGACAGAACTTCATGTCTCTAGACAGAAAGGTTGTCCTTGCGGAGAACATTCTGCACTCAGCCTTTTTATAAAAGTGGCATTGGGAGCCCTGTTCATGAAAATCCACCGTGATTTTCAACATCACGCTAACAGAATGTCCTCGCTGACAAGACACCTGTACACAGTGTGGCCTTGAGCCATTATTACTCGTATAAGAGCGGTGCTGTAGACAGAGAAGATATGCTGTGTATAAAAAACAGTGCACACAGTTCACATATCGCAGAGAACAATTGCACGGTTGAATTAATGTACAGAAGTTCATTTTTGTAAAGAGATAACGAACAGTCGGTCAGCCATTTGTCGCAAAGTAAACCTAGACAAGGTGAACAGGTTGTGAATCAGCCTGAAGGGGTTTATTTTGCAATAATGACAGTCTAACTCTATGTTATGGCTACTTACCAGCATGGAGATGAAATATTGATTGGATTTGTAATTATTTGTCTTATAAAAATATTAGTTAATACTTATTACTTACATTTTTAATGGTAAAAACTGCTGCTGAGCTCTAAGAGGTTTAAGAAATAGATCACCCAAAAATGAAAATTGAATCAAATATTCCAGAAGGCCAGATATTTTAAAACCCTAAAAATCTCATGTCAAAAAATCTCATGAGAAGTGGCACATTTTAACAGGGTAACTCTGCGAACACCATCTTTTTCAGTTTCATAAAAACCTTTTCAAACCTTTTTCAGGTGTTTGCTATTTTGAACTATTGAACTGACAAATATCATAAGTTACCTAGTCTCACGTAGCCAGACCTTCATACTGACAGCAGAACGTTTGGGAACCTTGGCCACTATCAATGGCCAAGGGCCACCCAAGAGTCCATATGACTGACAGGTAAAGCAACCAATCACATTTCGTTTTGTGTCGTGTCATGTTTAGGGGCTTGGAAATGTCCCCACAAGAAAACTCTTGGACGTATTTTAAAAAAGGCTGCGAACTTTACATATTTCACATACTTTTGAAAATCCAGTGTTCCAGGGTAAGATCCCATTAAGTGCTCATCGCCACAGTTGTAAACACAATGGCTTTATTCTTCCATGAGGGGGTTTGGCGTCACAGCATCTTCGTTTCCAGGAATGTTAAAGAACACGACACACACGTCTCCTGGAAATTCTGTAGAATTCAATCAATCAGATGAGGACTTTGAAATTCTTGAAGTGTTTCCAATTTGTGTGCCATATGAATCAGATGTTCAGCCAATGGTCCGTGGGCCTGACGTCTGAGGCTGAGACTAACAAATACCTTGCACTGCTGGAACCCAAAGCTTGTACAGTCAGAGGTACTTTATGGGATGTCAAATCTATTTTAATTTTCTTCCAAAACTCTTCAAACTAATAGAGCATCCTGGATCCTGCAGGAAACAGCAAGCTGACGTTTTTGGAGTGTCTTCATCCAAGTGCTATTATTAAAGTAGTACAATGATTTCGGCAAGTGGACAAATCAAATACAAGCATCTCAAATAAATGTCATATGTTCATCTTCCAACACACTCTCAAGGCAGTTCCTAACTATTTTTCATTTTAGTGTATTTTTGTTTGAATCACGAATTTATATGAAAAAAAAAATTTCATTTTATATTCAAAGTGCATTCACAATATACATTTAATCAGTATTTGTGTTCCCTGGGAACCATGACCTTGGCATACCTAGCACAAAGCACAACAGGAACATATGTGAGAGTGCTGTTGATTAATTATGGGAAATATCTCGTCTTTTTCAATTAAGGTCTATTATGGTCCACAGCATCACTGCAGATGGACATAACTTAGCATGACCTTAAAGCACCAAAGCATTATTGTATGCTTTCCAACTAACTGACAAGTATTTCTCTGAGTTATCTGAAGGCTTTGGGGGCCTCACATCTAACCGCTTTGCTTTGTTATTGCTGTGATGGTGCAAACTCCCACATTCAGACAAGCACTGAGGGTGGTGAACTTTACGCTTGATAGCATCTGCACTTTTCTCCCCTAGAAACCATTTATTCTGGATTAAAGCAAGTTAGAGGAAGCGAGGGCGAGAGTGAGACTTTCATGTAGATGCCTCAGATGCCGCTTCAGCACAGAGAGAAAATCTTTAACGCAGATGTAGACAAAAAAATAAATTTAAAAAAAAACAAACAATCTAAATGGATTTACCAATGTATGTATGTGTATGAATCATTCGTTGGCAAAAGTCAGTTAGTGAAAATGATGTGAAAAAAATACAAAGAAATAACATTAAAAAAAAAGTCACAGTTTTCAATATTGAATTAAGTATATTTTTCTTTCCCCGTTGGCAAATTGTTCTCTGTTTCTTGCTGTATAGACCTCATTTAAAGTTGAAACAAGAAAAACTTTACTGTGCTTTTCTTCTCAGGTAAGTTTAAGAATGTTCAGATCTTTTTGCTGTAAAACATTCAGGGTATCTTCCGTTCATTTATTTTTTTAAATTTAATTAATTAAAAACAGAAAAATAAGAAAATGGTTCCTTTTTTCATTTTTCAATTTTTCAATAAATTGAAAAAAAAAAAACAAGAATTACGCTTGATTTTCTGTTTTTACGTTCAGGGCTAGAAAATGAACAAACAGCTTGAATTTTCGATCTCTGCATGTGGGCGGGAATGAAACGCCCCTTCCTGCTGATTGGTCAACCAAACATTAACCGTGCTGTCATTAGTTCTTCCGCAGTTCTGCGCAGCAGAAAACAGTCCTGCTGCTACAGTTGAATGCATTCTTAACACGTGTTTATTGCAAATATATGTCATCACTTTCTCATCAAACAACCAGACTAACAAATGGCTAACGAATAGCCCATACCAGGGCAGAGCCTATAGACAGGGCTTACTTCTGTGTACGCATAAATTTGGCAAACTACCCAAGAAATACAAGTTATTATTTTCTCATAGCCTAAATATTAATTTATTCACATCTGCACCCACAGCTACCCCCTAGCCTACAACAGAAGATACCCTGATTCAAATCATACACATTTTTCAGTTTCATTTAGCATTAAAAAACACACACTTACTTTATACAGTTTTGATAGAAGATCATTTTCATACTAAGAAATATGTCAACAATATGATGAGAAATGATATTAACAGCTTGTCTTGCATCATGCAACAAATATTCTACAGCCTCTTCATCCAAACTGAATAAATTTGTTTTAGACTTTCTTGGCGTATGGTACTAGTTAGTTTGTGAAGCCAACTTAAACCAAACTTCACAAAAAACGATTCGATGTACATACTGAATGTTCTGCAGTCATTTGTTCTATAGTGTCAAATTACTCACATTAACATTATTACAATGGGAGTAATAATACCGTGTGTGTGTGTGTGTGTGTTTATATACACACACACACACACACTCACAGTGGTGGCCAAAATTATTAGAACACTAATATTTTCACCATCAGTTATTTCTATCTTTTGCTGTATTGTAAATATCAGTTTACATCTCAAAACATTCATTTTGCCATTAATTGTAATAATCCAGTGAGAGTTTTGTTTGCACAAGGAATCTGACAACAGCCAGTGCTCCACACAGAGATCTGATCTCATCATCAGCCAGTCTGTCTGGAATGAGATGAAGAAACACAACAAACTGAGACAGACTAAATACAGAAGAACTGTGCCAACATCTCCAAAATGCTTCAAGATCCCAAGAGACCTACCTGCAAAGCTATAGTACTGTTAAAAGTTTTAGGCACTTGTCTAAAAATGCTGTACAATGAGGTTGCTTTCAAAAATAATATCATAAATAGATTTTCTTTATCAATTAAATTCTATTAACTAAATTAAAATCAACATTTGGTGTGACCATCCTTTGCATTTAAAGCAGCTTTTGCCCTAGGTGCACTTGCACAATTTTTCAGGTAACTTTGCAGGTAGGTCTCTTGGAGCATCTTGGATAGGTGAAATGCAGAGCACAAATTCAGAGTATGGGACACCATATACTTGGTTACACGTTACATCACTTTTTTATGTTTAATGTTGGTATACACCTGGTCAAGTGTATTTTCACCCCTAGTCGGGCATTTTACATGCTGGTATAATTTGGGAAGTACAGACTTAATGTTTACTTTGTTGAAATCTCCAGCTATAATGTGAGCACCATCAGGGTGTTGTTTGTCCATGGCATTTAACAGGAAAGCAAGAAAATTGTTTGTATTGGCATTGGATATTATACATGTTGTTATAATCACTACAGTAAGCACTCTTGGTAGAAAAAATGGTAGACATATCACTAACATATATTCCATGTCTGGAGACCAATGAATATCTGTGATTTCGCTGTTATTTGTCCATTTCATATGTTATACCAAAAAAAAAAAAACTATTTTATTTTTTCTATTTTTATTCTCCTATTGTTTATGAAGTTTCCCCTTTTGTGACTAAAGGGGTTAAAACAATCAGCATGCCATAAAAAAACAAGCATTTTACTGATAGTAAGCAATTGTAAATATAACATTTTACAATTGAAAATACATTCATTTTTTAACGTAACATACACCAGTGACCATACACTACACATGCACGGCACAATAACATGATGTCACTGCAACATGCAATCAAAAATGTATGAACATGCTGTATACAGAAGCTAAATATTTAAATATAAAACCTTTTGAAAAAAAACAAAACAAAAAAATCAGCCAACAAAGAAACCTGGAGCTACAATAAGATCTCTATGGACTCTATCATTTATTCAATAATCACATAACTAGGACAAGATTATTCATCACAGCATAACGCAGAATCCAACTCCAAATCCAAATCAGTGAATGGAAGCGATGTGACATGAATGTTATCTAATTCAGATTACACAAATTTCGAGAAGAGCCTCCTCTGTTTGGAGAAAAGCCAGAGATTTTAGCTCCCCTCATGAATGGATTCAACACCTAATGGATGTGCAGTTCACGTCAGCACTGACCTCTTTATAAAACTACTAATCTCTCTCACAGAATATTGCCCTGAAGAGGTGATATTTTATTACTGAGCTATATTTTTCCAAGGGCCTTTCCTCCCTCAGAGCACTCACCAATTGACTATAAATCAAGCCGGCTTTTCTTGTTCTGAATGCAGAGACAATTAAACAAAGCAGTCATCTACCTCAAGTTTGAAATGATAGGGGTTTAAATATAGAACTGAGATCAAATCTTGTGTGACTGTGGCAAGAGTCTTGGGATAAAAAGGCTTGTACAAAGCCATTTACAAACAACTGTAGTGAGAAATGAAGCTGTCATGTATCCACTAACACTGTCTTGAAAGGTTAAAGTCTCAATGCATTTGCCATCCGCACCATCCCAGGATTGCAAAAACATAAGCTCACGGTGGAGGCGAGAGGCGTGTAAGGTTGATCCAGTGATGCTGGCCGTAAATCTGCTGGGAATTTGCTTGGCTGCTTTTTTTACTGTGAGGCTGTATAAGACAGTGTGGAGTTTTATACAGTAAATTCAAACCACAGGAAGAATTCATTCCTGCATTTGTGAGAATTAACTCATCCAGTCTCAAGAAACATGTGCATCGCAGATGGCATAAGACCATTCTTAGATTAACATCTAAATATAAAACACAAAAAGCTGTTCGCACCAGAAGCAGCAGCATACTGTTATCCTCTCTTCAATAGAACACAACAGTGACCGCCCACCTTTAAACAAGCCTTGGTTCCGGAAGGATTTTTCTCATTCATCTTCCTCCGAGACATTAAAATATTTCAATGAAGAGTTCTAGCCATAAAGCTTACCATCTCTCTGTCAGATGAGTCACAACAAACTTTGATTTGAAGCAAAAAAAAAAAAAAGTGGGGGAATTAGCTACTTTCTCCCACATAACACTGTGATTGATGTAACAATTGCACACACCCACACACACACACACACACACACATTACATTATATATATATATATATATATATATATATATATATATATATATATATAATTGAGAATGAATGGGGGAAAGTGACGTGAGAGGAGGCAATGCCTCCATCGCAATATGATTGGATATGAGTGAAGCGATGAATCCCGCCTCTTGTGAGTCAGTCTGAATGAACAATATAATGGTGTTAATGGGAAGACTAATTTTAAAAATTAAGTAAACAACTCACACACTTAGATATAATCACTTTTTACGTCAAAATAAGACTTAAAATGGCATGAAAACATGATCTGTGGGAGTTTTTAGTGAGTAATCAGCTTAGTGAAATTTAAAGTAAATTTCTGTGTCTGTGTCTGTTTACCGAGCTTTGATGATGACCTGAAAAATTAAAAAATAGTTAAAGGTTAACTATTAAAAAGAATAGCTGAACATAAGTTTACAAATAAAATATATGGTTTAAACTGTTATTGCCTTGAGTTTTAATTTTGGAAAAAATGGGTAACACTTTACAATAAGGTTCATTAGTTAACAACATTAGTTAACATGAACTAAGAATGAACAATACTTCTACAGCATTTATTAGTCTTAGTTAATGTTAATTTCAGCATTTACTAATGCTTTATTAAAATCAAAAGTTGTGTTTGTTAACATTAGTTAATGCACTGTGAACTAACATGAACTAACAATGAACAACTATTTTTATTAACTAACATTAACAAAGATTAATAAAAAGTTTAATGAATGAATTGTTCATTTTTTGTTCATGTTAGTTAATACATTAACTAATGTTAACAAATCACATCTTATTATAAAGTGTGACCAAAAAATGTAAAATGCTTAGAATCACTAACTTGAGATTCATACATGGATTTAAAAAACAGAATATTGATTACATTGTTAATGTAAAAATATAAAATAGATATTTTAGGTTTTTTTTTTTTTTTTCTGATAGTGTAAGCAATGTTTATTTAACCAAGAAAACATGACTGGGACATGAATTTACATTTGATTTACATTTGAAAAAAAAAAAAAAAAAAAGACCACCGCACAGCACTAGTATGTATGTATGTATGCATGTATATTTATTAC
>JAFVLL020007908.1:0-97500 GCA_021397915.2 Tor tambroides | reverse complement strand
GCATTTTGTGGCATATATTCAGTAGCCCCTCACTGCAGAACACAAGATCCAGGGGGCGTGGTTGGATCCACATCTAGCGGGTGGAGATTGGTAGGTTTAGGGGTGGAGATGGGTGGGTTTAGGAATCAGGGGGTGGAGACGGGTAGGTTTAGGTATATGGAAGGTGGGAGGAGTTGGATCTAGATCCAACCACGCCCCCTGGATCTTGTGTTCTGCAGTGAGGACCATCTCCATATATTCCAAGCATTCTGAAGGTATACTGTAAGGTTTGGTGAGAAACAAACTGAAATGGCAAGTTATTACATTTATGAAAATCTTGCATGGCAGTCCTGTGTGCGAGTGCGAGCGCATATCGCGCACTAGTGAATATACTTTTGAGATATCAATTACAATCAATTTTAATAAAACAAAAGACTACATTATAAAACTCAGAAGTGTATGTATATTAATACCCTTCTTCGTTCTTGCATGAACGTTATAATTGTATTATATATCCAAGTCAATGGATTATTCTTTCCTCTTTGTATAAATGTTTAACTTAAAACTAATTAATTAAACAAACAAACTTACTGGGGGACCACGGTAGGACAGCGATCATATCATACCCTGCCATGCCCAGGTGATGCAAAGCATAGAATTAATTTATCGGTACGAGTTGTGTGGAGCCATTCATTTGTCTGGTTGTTTGATAAGAAAAACTTCTGCCGTGCAAAAAAAATAAAAAATAAGTTGAATTCTTGTTATTTGTTTTTTGGGGAAAAAATTAATAAACGAAAAAGGAGCCGTTTTCCTATTTTTCTACTTAAAATTTTAACTAAAAAAACAAGTCAACAAATGAAACATGGATTAAGATAGTGGTAATGATTGTAATCACCATTTGCTTTTGACGCAACTTGACACGACATGACGCGACGTCAAGCAACACTCGCATTCAGTGTAATCAAGTGTCAGCGCTAAGTGAGTGAATGCCAGTGGGCGGGGCCTATGGTGACTATTCGTCGATGTCTTGCTCTGGAGGCAGTGTTTATGCAAATGTTTGTGCCTGGGTGACGTCATCTTACGCCTCAGATCCAAAACAAACCATTTTTGGAGCTTGATTAAATAAATGTTTTGTTTATAATATGGAGGATGGTTTAAGCTATGAAACTTGCAGGATGTTTTAATGGTACAAAGACCTCTTATATGCCAAAAGATCAAGGCAAATTTGATTTCTCATGTCATGACCACTTTAAATATTGTTCAACCTCTGTCAGTTACGTGGTGTGACCACATCAAAACCAACAACACACCATACATTTTCTTCAGAATATTTAATCTTCATCTTTAAATATTTAACGCATTAAAAAAGAACAAAATAAATATCAGTTATCAGTTAGCTGCTGCCTTTAAATCCTGAAAGTGTATCTCACAATATGGGGGCCACATGCTGTAACCAATTAAAAGAAATTTCTCTTGAACAGGGATTATAGAGGATTACTTTTGTTTTGGATCAATAATTGAGTTGGATTGATCTGTATAAAAAGGCAGTTTCAGTAAGTTTTACAAACAGTAAAATCTCATCTATTCCAAGTTTATACACAGGGTAATACAAGGTAAGCAGATGTAAAGAGAAACTGATGAGTTAGAACTGTCAATCATGTGTCTCTGTGGTTCTCATTACTGCAGGACACAACAGATCTGAGCTCAGGATTATTAATTACTGATTAAAAATGTAATAAAAACAGCACCCTTTTTTTAAAACCAGGTTTAAACAAACTGTTTTTGTGGTTTTAGTTGTGCATACAACTTAACAAAAGAGAAAATGAATTACAAATAACATCTGTAAGTTTGTGTCATTATAATTTTGCCTGTAAATACTCAAAAATTAAGCTAGCCTATGTTGCAATGCGCTTCACTGGTCTCCCAAGATGATAATTGTGTGAAAAGTTATTAGAACTTTTTAAATCACTAGAGGCTTCAAGCAGGTTTTAATTGAAGTGCAAGAGCACTTGTTTGTTTCTGTTCATTAAGTGAGGCCTCTGTCACCTTGAGTGACACAGACATCTCTTAACAAACATATTTTGTAATTAGTCTAATTAACTGTTAATGTAGGAGTGAAGTGCCAAACCATAAACAAGCTGATGATGAAAACATGACATTTTCTGGTGTTATTATAATATCATTAAGATACATTAAGATACTATTATTGTTTTGGGTACTATTACAGTCTTACAGAGTTTTTTTATTTTTATTTCAATTTTATTGAAAGTTTTATTTAAAGTTTAATCTGGTGTCAGAGAAGGAATGCCATTCTAGAGCGGAAGCAAATGATCAGATTTTGATTAAACATTACCAAGACAAATTATTTTTTTATTACTATTTTAATTTGCAAGGATTAATTGTTCACCGTAAGACTAACAACGTGCGCTAACAAAATAAGTATTGTAAATTTTGATTTCATGAGGAATTTAAGAACTTTTAGTTAAAAAACATTAAATTTATGTGCAAATCATAAAGTAATAACTGCACAATGTAATAAGTATTACATTATAATTGTAATAAAATGTTCATAAAGTAATAATTTTCTCAAAACTAATAAAATCTTGAGCTCATAATGTAGTAATAATTTTTTTAATGTAATAATTTTTCTAGTGCTGTCAAAAAATTAATCGCGATTAATCGCATCCCAAATAAAAGTTTTTGTTTACATAATATATGTGTGTATACTGTGTATATTTATTATGTATATATAAATACAAACACATGCATGTATATATTTAAGAAAAACATGTTATATTTATATATTAAATATATTTTTATATAATATAAATTATATGAATATAAATATAAACTTTTAAATACATGTAAATATTTTCAAAATATATACTGTATGCGTGTGTCTTTATATATACAAAATAAATATATACAGAAGACACACATATATTGTGTAAACAAAAACTTTTATTTTGGATGCGATTAATCGCGATTAATCGTTTGACAGCCCTAAATTTTTCACAATCTAATAGGTTATTGTATGAGAAATGTATTATATTATGAACACATTGTGGCAACTTATAATGCAATCACAGGTCATAAGGTAATACCAGCACATAATTTAATGTGTACAATATTATAATTAACTTTCAGTACAATAAATCTGACCACAAAGCATAATAGTTTTATGTGAAATAAGATATTACATTAAAATAAAATGAATATTAATTTAACTCATGCTTCGTGTTGCTGTTGCCTGAGGCATATAACGCAATCTACTACATTAGACTTTGGAAATTTTTATTTGTTTTTTTTTTTTCAAAATTTGTTCATAAAAATTAACATGTCTTCAATGCCTTAATTTTGATCAAACAATTAAAATATATTTATATGTAACCACTGTCGTTGTCATCATACTGCGGACATTACCTGAGAAGTTAAAGTAAATATGTCAGCAAACTGTGCTCTTTCAAGGGAGTGCATTTAATGCATGGCCAAAGTAAGAGCATAATCTACTGTAAGTATTTAGAACATGCAAAGTAGGATTGCCAATTGCTCCCATATTGAAGTAACATTCCATAATAAATCCATACAGAAAGCATCGTGTCACGCCCAGTTTAGGGAGCTAACCTCCAAAAAAAAAAAAAACAAGAGCACCCTTAGTTAAAACCGTAATAATAACATATTTGGCAAACTCTTCCGTGCATACTTGCTTTTGCGCTCTGGCGAGCATCAGATGTTTCTGTTTACAGCTTTTGCAGCGTTGAGCAGTGTAGCCAATCACAGACACATCCATTGAACTGATGAACTGAGATGAATGACAGGCTCAGTGCATCTGAAATTATAAAGGGAGCACTCTTTGCATGCATTCCAGGCTATCAATAATGCATTCAGAATATTAATATAAGGTTTTTTTTTTTTTCATGATGCTAAGAGGAACAATGTCCCCTCACTAAAGTTTAGTTATAGTTTAGATATTCTATATAAATGCTAAAATGAATCTCAGGTGTGAACATATTTGCTTAGTGTTTTCATGTACAAATGAATTCTAAAAAGAAATATATATTTCCTTTTAGAATTAATTTGTTTGTGTATACACACACACACACACACACACACATTATTTCTAAATGGAAATATATATTTATTTTTAGAAGTAATTTGAACATGAAAAAATTAAGCAAAGCAAATATGTTCACATCTGAGATGCATTTTGACATTTATCTCTATATCTCTATATATTATCTCTATATCTCTATATATTACACACACATTTAACTTTACACACATGCTCTCATTGAATAACATAGTAAACAATGTTACTTTTTCTTGTGCCATGCATCTAAACATTTGATATAATTTTACTATATTTCTAAGATGCAAATAAAAGTTGTTTAAAGAAATGTACTCCATATCTTTCAAAAGAAAAAGTACAAAAAAACCTGAATGATTTATTTATTTATTTATTTACATATTATGCATACATTACTTTTATTAAATATTAAATTTCATTCAACATTTTTTGTGCACTCTAAAAAAAATCCTAGGTTATTTTTCAACACAAATGCTGGGTTGAGCTTTGGGTGATTTTTTTGGGGGTTATTTTTTCAGTGTTTGGTGTGTTATGCAGTGTTTGGTGTGTTATGTGTTACGCAGCTCCTGGGTCAAACATAACAACCCATTGTTTAATGTTTAATTTTTACTTCTAGCGTTTGTTAAACGAGTTTAAATATAGGCAATATGTATAGCCTACATATTAAAAATGATATAAAATGTGATATACTGTAAATATGATGTAAATGAAGTTAGTTATCATGCAAACCCTACCTGATCTCATGACGAAAATGTACCTGTGGGAACTTTTTCGCAAGACGTGAAGTACGTACCCATAAGTGCATATCACTGTAGTTTCCAAAAGAATTTAACACTAGAGGTGGTAAAACATCGAGCACTTGTAATCGTTTTCGTACACAGTCATGATTACAGTTTCATTTGTTTCACTTTCTAGGTGTAACAAACTTGCTTGGTATCTCAGCCGGCATGGAATCGGACTTAGGATGAGGAATCTTTGGGTACAAATCCCATGAAAATCATGACTCACGATGAAAGAGCTGAAAGATGAGAGATCGAAAAACAAGCTAAAACGGCATGCTTGCAATTGCGTTTTTACGTCACATTTGCTTTTGTTCATACTATCGGGTAGGTTTAGGTGTAGCGCAGATGGTATGTTATTTAAAAACGTCACAGAGCATTAGAATTATGGCGGCAATCAATGGACATTTCAAGTCAGATCTGTGGTGACGTACAAAACTAACGTCACATAAAATGTACCATATGTACCTACATTCATCTGTTCTGGGGGAAAAAAGAACACTCTTTTAGCGCCACTCATTAGACATTTCACATCGAATATGTCATGAAACGTACATGGCGGTAAGTATTTCACGTCTTGTGAAAAAGTTCCCACAGGTACGTTTTCATCTTGAGATCAGGTTGTGCAAACCAGTGGTTGTTTGGAGTACAAAAGTTAATTAATCTGTAAACAAGTATGAAATAAAACTAAGCTAGTATTATTGTAAAAATGAATCAACCTATTATGCTGGATAAAATCAACAACATAATTTGCTGGGTAAAATTAACCCAAAATGTGTTCTGTCCTATATTTACCCAGCCTTTGGGTTAAAAAATAACCCAAATTGGATTATTTTTAACCCTGAATGTGGTTATCAAATTTACTTAAATAATAATGCCATCATTCCTTTTAAATAAAATTGGAAATAAATATAGTCCAAGTCTAAAACTACCCATACATTATCTCATTCCGGTAACATTTGTGGGCTTCATAAAAACACACTGCAATTGATAAGAGGGTAAAAACATTAAAGTACTTTCATACCACTTCTATGATAATTGCCTCTAATTGCTAATGTGACTGAATTTTCTCATTCTAAAATGAGCCCTAACAAGCATGGTGCATTCTGTTTTTCTGCATATTTATTTAGTATTATTAGTTTTTTTCCATATATCTTCCTATATGACTGCCAGTTGTGTTCCAGTAAGCACATTAACCTCAACAGGGGTATGTCACTATTGTGGTTTAAGTAATGTAAAAACACTTTGACTGATTCATGGATCTCTCACACCCTCAGAATCAGCATTGTAAGCCTATTCTTACAGCAGCTCAATATGCACACTTAAATTAATGGGCTCCTCAGTTCCAGGGTGGGTACCATAGTTTGAGAAACTGACACAATGATTAGTTTGTTTCTGTCTACAGATTTACAAATACATCTTATTAAACTATTAAGTATAATAGTTCTCCTGATTGATTAATTGTACTGAGTATTTTGCTGAATTTAGAGTACAGTTTGTCCCAGTGACAACAGCAGCCTATACATCATCCCAACCTCTTCTAATATTAAACATCCTTCCTTTGTGTGATTCCTGGGCACTGGCACAAGAGGTCTGCTTGAGTGCTCAGACATCAGCGGGACAAGCCAAAAGAGGATGTTTCAAACACAATGGCAAACAAAAATCCTTCATTCAAATCACCAACTCAAACACATCTTTTCCAATACCCACTTTAGCTAAGTATAGCAAACGTTTTCTCATAAAGTCAAACGCTTTTGTTCTGCTAGTGAAAAGCACATGGGAGGGGAACATTAATCATGGAGTGGTTTCAGTTCCGTCACTCCAATGTTTTTTTGTTTTTTCAATGCGTGCAGGTCAGAGTCTATTGCATTACAATCTGTATGCGGTTCAATGACGTGGCACTTATTCAAAGATGCAGTAAAATTGCTATTTATGCAGACAATGACTTGAATAACATGCGTTGAATGTGATTTCACTTGAATTACAAGTCATTTAGATCCTTAAAAAATGGTGTACATTTATGGAGATGGAAGGGGGGGAAAGCCTCATTGGGGCTTTTGAAATTCCTGAAAAACTGGCATTAGTAGTGTGGCGTTTTTTAATAGAATTTATCTTAATGTTGTTTGCAAAATATTAATCATTGTGAGTAAAAAAAAGTCAGCCAAATCAAAGTAATTATTTAACTTTTTAACTGTTTAAAATATGTTTGAAAGTATTTTAAAAATGTGTGTTAATATGAACGCATATTGACTATTTTCAGGTGTTTTACCCATATTTTAAATTATGCATTGCATTGTGTTTAGGGTTAAAAGAAATGTTAACTTGTTAACTTAACAGTTAATGTCTTGACAGAAAATGGCCAGTACCCTTTTTTTCTTTTAGATTTTTTTTTTTTTTTTTTACATAATACATAATTATATTTTGTCATTTTTATATTAATTATTATTAAATAATTAATTTTATTAAAAGTTTTATTAAAAACACCTATTAAATGTTTATTAAAACATTTAAAACATTAAATTAAAACTAAAGTTTTTTTTTTCGAAAATATATAAAACCAACATAAACACTAAGATTGCATTTCTATGAATTTGGCTCCTGTATTTGAAAACTGAATTTTTAAAGGATTTCTCTTTTTCATCATCTCATAGACATAATTATTTGTCATTGATGCAGGCTCAAATATGATAGCATGAATTTACATTGCATAGATCCTTGTGAGCTGGATGGTGTGGCCTCTTTAACTTGAGGAGAGTGAATTCTCCATGTGGAGGATGTTGACAGATACTGTCAAGTATCAGAAAATGATAACTGCAGATGCATGACATGTACAAAATTTAAACAATTTGAGCTAAAGTCTCAGGGCTAATTTGACAGTAAGTGAGTTAAAATGCCAGGAAATATTCTGCAAATATTTCATAATACAAACCAAGATGTAAAAGTTAAGTCACTTCTGTCAGTGAAAAATAATTTTAAAAATCTTCTTGTGTGGGGGGAAAAAAATAAAAATAAAAATCACTTCAAATCATTACCAGATTAAGCTGTGCACTTAATATTTTCAATTTATTTTTCACAAAAACCAAGTGTACCCTATTTGTGACCTAATAATTGGCAGTGAAAAAGAACAGTTCTCTCCTTGACATTTTTACCAATTACATACTAGCGATGACCCACTCCCTGAGGTGTTCTTCTCCCAACCCACACTCCACGGGAAACTGGGAACATAATGACACTTACAGGGTTGTTAAAAAGTGTGAAACTAATCATCGCATCTTCCCTTTGTGTAACTGCGTGACATCATTAGGTGAGATAAAACAGACCTAAAGGAATATGTTTATT
The DNA here is from genome assembly GCA_021397915.2 of Tor tambroides. Taxonomy (NCBI): domain Eukaryota; kingdom Metazoa; phylum Chordata; class Actinopteri; order Cypriniformes; family Cyprinidae; genus Tor; species Tor tambroides. The sequence continues at coordinate 89,316 of JAFVLL020007908.1, read as the reverse complement.
AGTCTTTTGGCAACTTTGAAGATTACTGTAGAGGAGCTCATCATCGTCATCAGAAGAAATGTGTTCTTTATTACATTGAACATATTATGGCATCATAAAAAGTAGGGATGCACGATATTGGATTTTTGCCGATATCTGATATGCCAGTATTTTTCAACTCATTTTACTTCCTTTTGTTTGGAAACAACACCAAGTCTCTCCTGTGCAGAAATTATAAGCAAAATATTTGTCATTTTGGTAAGTTTTTAACTTTAACTTATACTACAGGGCCTTTTGAATGCTTGAATCTGATTGGCTGACGAACGTTCTAAGGTGTGCAATTATTTTCAGGGAAACGCACGGCGAATGTAGTTCCAGGCAGCTCTAAACCGCATTACAGTTCTGTATCACTTCGCCAAATGATTTCAGTTATTTCAAAAGGTCTTACAACAGCAAGACAACCAAAACCAACAAGACACTGGCCAAATACATAAATATAGTAAGCAATGGGATAAAAACGACAGATCATTTCCATGTTTTGCCACAAAATTACTTTTTATTATGTATGTAAAGCACATAATCTATTTCTCCCGCTCTCTCTCTCCCTCACAGACACACACAGTTTACACACATGAAAACATACACGCTAATGTTGTTAGCGCTGCACTGACGACTTTGTCAGTAAATAGTTTAGCAACATAAAAGTACATGACATTTCTCACAAGCGAAGCGAGGTAACAACGGCACTGTTCGTGAGGAAAATGAACTTAAAGTTTCACCAGTAGGGACGCTGCTGCCGAACACTGATGAGAGACAGACTCAGAGAGGTAGGCTAATTCACGCACGCTCAATCTCTCTCTCTCTCTCTCTCTCTCTCTCTCTCTCATAACTTAGTTATTAGCTGCATTTGTCTGTTATCAGCAGCTCAAGCCTCAATTACTAGGTCTAAAATGACTTTTTGGAATTAGCAACGGAGGCGATGGATGAGACGCGGAAGAAATAATCCTACTCACAATAGCGATTTAAGTACAAAAACCGGACGAATCCCTTGAAATATATCATCTGATCGATGTGCTGAGGTGTGGCAACCGTAGTATAAGCGGAATAATTGACTCCGGACCGTTGAATTATTAGAAAAATAATGCACACCCGAGGTGTAACGGCCACGACACCACCTCGGGTGTGCATTATTTTCCTAATAATTCAACGGCCCGTCGTCAATTATTCCTTACTTATTTGTTAGAATTAAATAAACAATGATGAAGGTTTTTCTGACAGTACATTGAAGCTTTAAAAATAACTATAAATAAACTGTATATCAATCACTGCATTTTTTCCTAGATAGCTGCAATGTTAACTCTATTTTATTTTAATATTTAACATTTGTAGATGGTCTGAAGCAAGAGTTGTAAAAATTCTGAAAATCTTTTAGAGCTTATGATTTGTTTAAAAAATGAAACATATTACACATAAATTAATAAATCACTATATATAAAATTATTTACAAGTGTCATGTTTGTGATTTTTTTTTTCATGTAAGCTATAGCTTCTGACCTTTAAATCAAAACATACTCACTATTTTATAACATTAATTACTGCTTAATTTAATCAGAAACACAGTCTAAATGTTATTTGTGTAGGCTTTTTCCCTTTTAATTTAATTAGAAGTAGGCCAACAGCGCTCCCTACGGAATTAAAACTCCTTACCGAAGGGGCATTAAGACCCGGGGGAGGCTGCCGCTGCACGTGCTTTTACTGTTTTCTCTATCCCACACCGAATGAATCTAATCTTCATTCAGACAAAACTTTGAATGAGTCACACTGCCGATGTGATCTAATGGCTAGCAGACCATGAGCACATGTGAGTTATGTATTCCTCTTATCAGCAAGACACATTGGCATAATTTTTCATATCGGGCCAATGCCGATATTTATATTTAAAGCCATTATCGGCCGATTCCGGTATCAGTCCGATAATATCCTGCATCCCTAATAAAAATATGTATTTTATATATTAAAAGTATATATTATACGCTGCAATTTCACAAAACCTGCAAATTATTTTCTTCCTTAAAAAGTAACTGAAGGTGTAAAGCAATTAATTACACAAAAACATTTGAAGCCAGAGTGTCAAATGAATTCAATATAAAATTTACGAATTAATATTAATGAGTTAAATACTAAATAGTTTTTATGAAGCCTAACAGCAATTTGGTCAGCCTGTAGTGATTTTATGTCCTTCAAAAAATATATATATATTTTGAGTTTAGTAGCAATAAAATTATCAGACCTTGAGGTACTGTCTAGCAGGGTTCCTCAAAGCTTTCCTTGGAGGGCCAATCTGCTGCAGAGTTTAGCTCCAACCCTGATCAAACTCACCTACCTGTGATTTTCTAATGATCTTGAAGACTCCGATTAGCATGCTCAGGTGTGTTTGATTAGGGTTAGAGCTAAACTCTGCAGGAGTGGGCCAGATTTTAGGATGCCTGGTCTAAAGTATGCCTAAACACTGTCCATTTAAGCTAGAGTATTTGGCCTTCAAAGCTACATCAATGTTCAAAACTGTTTGAATTTCCTTTATTTAAGGTTCAGGTTCAGTTCTAGTTTACTCCTCAAATGTGGTTCAGTGAAATAATATGTATGTTAGCAAAAACGCAATTTAACTACTATTGTTAAAACCCCTTAATTTCCAAACCGTCAAGTGCCAAGTAGGTGAGGTCAAAAGGTTTTGTGTAAAACTGCCTTGGACCTTCAGCTTTAAGATCATTTTGTATAAATCTCACAATATTTTATTTTACATTGTGAGCTTGTAAGACAAAGGGAAGGATGAAGGACATGTTGCTGTAATAAGAAATAAGAAATTAGTAGAAAAAAAATTCAGAGGCAGTTATAACATTACTGATAAAAGATTACCAAGGCAAGCTTTTTTTCTTTTCTGTAGAACAACATGTACTGGTAAATCATGTACAGAAGAGCAGAAACTTACATGGGAAAAAAATAAGGTTCATTTTGATTTAAGGTCAACTTTAAAATTAAAACAGAGTTTTTGTTAAATGAACAAATTAAGCAACGGTTTGAAGTTAAGCCTCCTTGATGGATTTTTTTCTTACAAACACTGTATCAGCTTTTGACTTCACAAGATATTTTGTGGATTACTTGTGCATTATTGTGATGTTTTTATCAGCTGTTTGGACTCTCATTCTGACGGCACCTACATCTTGGATGGCCCGAGGGGTAGTAAATGTTCAGTAAATTTTCATTTTCGGGTGAAATTTTCCTTTAAAGATAGATTTTCTAATTTATGTTGTTGCTAGGGCAGTTTGCTTTGTGGTTGTTAGGGTGTTTTAGATGGTTTCTGGGGTGTTGTGGGTTGCTGAAAAAGCAGACAAACAGACAAATAGATAGATAGACAGATCCTAATGCACTTCAGCTGGAACATGTGCTCTAAACTTTTAAACAAGGTTCATTATATCCACAAACAGCTGTCAGGCAGCATAGTTTAGTTTAAGTCAAAAATGTCGAAATGACTCTCCCCGAACTTGATCGAGACAAGCAGGATCACCCTCTTAGTGCCTTCAGTAGGACAAGCTGACAGGCTTTCTCAGGTGTTCAAAAAATGATGAGGTGTGAGTGCATTGCCTTGTTTTTATATGGATCATGTGAAGCAAACAGCTGGCTGCTCCTCTTCTTGTTTATTTCAACACAAACAGTGTTATATCTCAAAAGAGGATGGAATCAATGGATCCCAATATATATACAAATGCATATAGCTGTATACATCCATATATAATATTATTACCATTTGTTTTATTTTTGTATCTTTTACAATGTAATTCCTGTGATGTAAAGCTCAGCATCATTATTCCAGTCTTCAGTTTCACATGATCCTTCAGAAATCATTCTAATATGCTAATTTGCTGCTCCAGAAACATTTCTTATTATCATGTTATTATTAACTATTGTTAATTATTATTATTATGTTGAAAACAGTTGGGCTACTTAATATTTCTGTGGAAACCATGATTTTTAATTTAATTTAATTTAATTTATTACTGACATCAAACTCCCCAAAGTCATATGAAAGTGTTCATTTTAGGCAAACACATTTAGCTCATTATATTCCTACTCTGATTTGACAACAGCTGAACTACTGTCATGCTGCTGAGTAATTCAATTTGTGGTATATTGCTACTTTCACTTCATAACTCCTTAACACTGTAAGTTACACAAAGCCAGAGATAATATGAGTTTAAAAATAATATCTTACAAGGAGATTTTCTTCAAATCAGGATGCACTTCACCTCATAACTGACAATGTGCTCATATGCCTCTTGATTGTGATTTAGTGCCTGTAGAAAAGCTTTTCATAATTCATTTTATGAGGCTGAGTGCTATAGTAGTTTCTCGCAGTCTGTTTTCATTTCAGTTTAGATTGATAACTCTAATTAGAAAGAGGAAAATGGCTAATTAGACGAGACTAGTCAAATATGTCCAGCAGGTAATTGATCATACAAACATGTGGGCTTTTACAGAAAGATATCTGTTTGACTGACAACTCCATACAGATCTATATGCAAGCTTGGGTAGGCACCCATAATTCGATTTTTCATTTCAAAATGCTCATTAGGTTGTAACAAATGTATTTGCATACATATGCGAATATAGACCAGAATTAAACATGCATTCCAGTACGATGAAGCTGAATCTAACTAACAGACCTGCTGGTTTGACATCATTCTGACATTTAATAGACAATGATTTGTCTGGAAAGTAACAGACCACATCAACTGACCCTCCTCCTGACCACCCCTGCAGTCGTTTTTCTGCTTTGATAAATGATTTTATGAGTAGGCATATGGCTGTGAAGCTGCAGGTCAAATGGACAAGATGCTTATTTCTTTTAAGAGATATTTATCCTCACATAAATGAATATTCTCCAGTAGCAGAGCAGGCTCAGCGATACATGTTTGTATTGCTCTTAAAGGAATAGTTCACCCAAATATGAAAATATTGCTATCCAAGATGAGTTTACTCATCCTCAGGCCATCTAAGATGTAGAAACTTTCTTTATTGGAACAGATTTGGATAAATTTAGCATTACATCCAGAGCTGGGTAGATTACTTACAAACTGTAGTTTGTTACTGATTCCAAATTACATGACGAAGATTGTAGTTAGTAACGTAATCCATTTCATTGCACATTTTAGGTAATTTAATCAGACTATTCTGATTACTTTTAGATTACTTCTAACCTTACTCTCTAATTTTCACACTGATTTAAATAGGGGAATTTGTAACATATTGATATACAAAGAATAAGAAAATGTATTCCAATTGTTGTATTTAACAACATGAAGTGCATTAAACATTACATTACGTCAAAGTTTCCCAAACTGGGGTTCGTAAAGGAACTGCAGGGGGTTTGTGAGTGTAATGAAAAATTAAAATGAATCATTTTAAAATAACATCAGTCAAAATAAAACACTTACTAAAAATGAAATATTTTGTTTGTTTACCTGCATGTCATGTGATCATTAACCTATGTCAGAGAACAATGAACATTCAAATGAGATACTTAATATAATATTTATTTTAAAATCTCAAGGGTACTTCAAACAAATAAACCGATCAGGCATAACATTATGACCACTGACAGGTGAAGTGAATAACACTGATTATCTCCTCATCACAGCATCTGTTAGTGGGTGGGATATATTAGGCAGCAAGTGAACATTTTGTCCTCAAAGTTGATATGTTAGAAGCATGTAAAATGGGCAAGCGTAAAGATTTGAGCGAGTTTGACAAGGGCCAGATTGTGATGGCTAGACGACTAGGTCAGAGCATCTGCAAAAATGCAGCTCTTTTGGGGTGTTCCTGGTCTGCAGTGGTCAGTATCTATCAAAAATTGCCCAAGGAAGGAACAGTGGTGAACCAGTGACAGGGTCATGGTCAGCCAAGGCTCATTGATGCAGTACCGGCCCTTAAGATTTATTATCAGTATATATACTACAGAAAACTGCAGCATTATGCTACCTGTTAACATGCAGGAGGTCTATAAATATAAATGTGTAAGGATTTATTATAAAATAAATTGTGAATAAAAATCTATGACAGTAATTTCTTAATTTTTGTCAGGAAATCTTATGCATCCAATGAATGAGAAAAAAACCACTGGAGAAAAACTTAGAAGTATTATTTTACATATTTTTACCCAAAATTAGGTGTTGTGAGCATTAGTGAGTGTACACATTCAATGCAATGTCTGTTTCATTCTGGTAGCCGGAGGGGGCCCTTGCACACTAAATCCATAAGTGAAAAACTCATAGAAGTCATAAATCTAGGAAGTTCCAGGAAATCCCTAATTTGGATAAAGGCTATGGCATAGCTGAATTAAAGGCAAGTAGACAGGTTTTAACTGATGAGATAGGGAGACAAAGACAATAAACATACAACTGCGACTAAATGGTTTATCTGTGTTTTTCAAGCCATCTCGGGTATTTTTATATGAATTAAGTATATTTATAATCAGAGCGATCCTCCCTATACGCAGAATACGCAAGCAGCGTAGGGCCCCCGAAACACCAGGGGGCCCCCTTGCTCTCGAAGATGTTTTAATTTTAGTTCCGTTTTTGATTTTGGCCAGCGGTTATGAAAACATTAATGATCATTGCTTTAAATGCGGTGCACTGTCACCCTCTCTACGTAAAAATCAGTCAAATCGTGTAACATGAATGTCATACAGTCTCTTGCTCCAGACTAAAAAAAGAGTTGAATGCATACCGAGCTGCGGAAGAGATACTGTTTCTCAAGCGCTTTCCGTGAGCGCAATTCGAGACGGAGTGAAACCAACCCCCCAACCACCCCGCCGGTGACACAGTTTTGTGTAGGGCCCCCAGAAGTCTAGGATCGGCACTGTTTATAATGATAATCAACATAGCCTTTATCACCGTGCCTCGTTCTGTGATATGAAACCATGTCAGCTCACAAAAGGAAGCCATTTCAATCACTCAACTGATGTTATGAATTGAATTTGGAGCAAAAACATGTTAGTAAATGTTCTCTTTGTTGGTCAACAGGTTTGAAAATAGGCTCAAACCCATTCAAAACCCATGCACGTATGCTACTGTGGTAAATTTTTTCATGCGTTCAACATATATGTCGCAGTTGTCACACTGTACAGAACTGCTGCATCATCCATAGATACATAGTCAGAACGTGTGTTTGGCTTGAAGGGCAGCTGCGCAGACCAGTTGGTGTTTGACATCAAAGTACTCGAGAGCGATTCAAAAGCATAAAGCCATGTCCTAAATACACTCAACATGACGCGACGCCACGACACACTGCGACAAGTTAAAACTGCAAACTCACTGCGAACCAACAAGCGTATTCCAAGACAAATATGGTATCAGTCACTCAGTATGTACTTTTAATAATGTTAAAAAAGGTTTAATATTTATGAATTAGATTATAAACATATCCATTTCTTTGTGAGTGCAGTGCACTTCCAGGGAGAGTCCGCCCACACACGTTTCTGATTGGCTGTGATATTTGATTGATTCTGTCGCGTCGCGTGTAGGACACAGTGTAAGAGTCGTCATCTACTCTCCAATCGCTCTCGTACTTTGATGTCATACGCCGATCAGTCTGTGAAGCGCAGATGCATCTCGAACAAGCCAAACTAGAAATGCAGTTGAAAACCTCACGGATGGACCGGCACTGATTTGATGCATGGAGCTAGTGTGATGCTTTGGGCAATGTTCTGCTGGGAAACCTTGGGTCCTGCCATCCATGTGGATGTTACACATACCACCTTCCTAAGCATTGTTGCAGACCATGTACACTCTTTCATGGAACCGGTATTCACTGGTGGCATTGGCCTCTTTCAGCAAGACAATGTGCCTTGCCTCAAAGCAAAAAATGGTTCAAGGAATGGTTTGAGGAGCACAGCAACGAGTTTGTGGGATGTGCTGAACAAACAAGTCCAATCCATGGAGGCCCCACCCCGCACCTTACAGGACTTAAAGGATCTGCTGCTAACATCTTGGTTCCAGATGCCACAGCACACCTTAAGGGGTCTAGGGCTGTTTTGGCAGCAAAAGGAGGACCAACACGATATTAGGAAGCTGGTTATAATGTTATGCCTGATCGGTGTATATTAGGTAAAGAGGTTCAGATGACAAAAAAGTTTGGGAATGCCTGCATTACATGTAAACAAGAAATAGCATAGTGCATTTTAATGTGTTTGAAAGACAAAAAGCCTTACAAAGACACAGTAATACATGGCTAAATAACCTGAGTGATAATTAAAATAAAAATGAATGTGTTGTTCATCAGTAGTTGATGCAGCACTTCTTAAACCTGAAATGATTTTTTTTATAAATCCAGTGGTCAAACTGGTCTTTTTGTGAATGTCCACACAGCTGGAAGACTTTCTGAGTGTATGTAAGCGGTAGGCTATTTAAGAAAGGAACATTGAAAAGATAAAAAAAAAGAGGAATTAGGGAGAATCAATAAATTATGAATAATTTATTGCTACTGTGTGCGCAGTATATAATTATGTAATCAGTATGAAAGTAGCTGTAGTCTGATTTATGAGTATTTTAAAAATGTAATTTAATCTAATTACAGGTACTTAATTTTTGGAATCTGATTACATAATCCAGGTTACATGTGGTGAGTTACTACCCAGCTCTTATTACATCTCTGTTCACCAATGGATCCTCTGCAGTGAATGGGTGCCATCAGAATGAGAGTCCAAACAGCTGCTAAAAACATCACAATAATACACAGTCCATCAATTAACGTTTTGGGAAGTGAAAAGCTGTTTGTAAGAAGAAATACCATCATTAAGGCATTTCAAATTTAAACTGTTGTTTCTGGCCAAAATACGAGTCCATAATCCATTATAATATCCGTCCAGTGATGGATTATTGCAATGTTTTTAGCAGCTATTTGGACTCTCATTCTGGCACTCATTCACTGCAGAGGATTCATTTATGAGCAAGTGATGTAATGCTACATTTGTCCAAATCTGTTCCGATAAAGAACGTTTCTACATCTACATCTTGGATGGCCTGAGGATGAGTCAATGTTCTGCAAACTGTCATTTCTGGGTTAACTGTCCTTTAAATGGTTCAATATAAGTAACGCTCAACTGACAGCATTTAGCATTATTTCAATTACTACCAAAAATTATTTCATCTTGTCCCTAAAATCAAGGTAACAATGAGGCACTTACAATAATAAGTAAATGGGGCCAACATTTGGAGGATTTAGAAGCAGAAATGGTAAGCTTATAATTTTATAAAAGCACTTACGTTAAGTGTTCTTTTAAAACTTGTTTGAGCTGTGAAGCTATTGAAACATTTCCACAGTCATTTTGATGTTTATGGAATTACATTGTGTAAAACTGGATGTGATTTTGCACATAAAAGTTAAATTTTTCACACTAAAATTATGTTAACATGCATATTGTTTTCATCTTGTAGCTATACTGTTAAACAGTGAGTAGTTTACATACAGTATCACCCCCATTCACTTCCATTGCAGGTGTTCCACTGTAACCCAGATTTATGCTTTTTTTTTTTTTAAAGAAACATTTTTGTTTTACATGGTCACAAATGCTGTTGATTGACCTTGATTTTTATTGAACCCAGAATATTCCTTTACTGTAACCACTTGCACTTTAAAGGAATAGTTCAAGACATAAGGGTGAAGACATGACAGATTTCTTTTTGGAAGAACTTTAATCTCTGCAAAAAAGGCTCAGTTTTGCAATTGCATGTCAAGTCAGCTTTACAGATTTATTTTGTCACACAAGATATAACATGAATCATGCAAAAGTAGCTGAAATGCATCTTTCTGACTTACCAGAAAATACACTTCCCTCATTCTGCTTCGCCAAACCTTGCCACCCAAGTTTAGGGGATTTATGTTAACTAGTAGAGTAGAGCTGATGACTGCAAGCATCTTGGCACTGACTTCTGCCACCTTTTCCTTTGTTAGCTGCTTCTGTTTGTGCACATGTTTTATTGATCAGCCATGTGTGTAGGCAATGTCTGGAACAAGTCAAACTGGCTCCCCTACTTCCTATTTTTCACTTTATTTGATTCACGCTTTTACTGTCATGCACTAAGACTGAAGATCACTACACAGCTCTGTAGAGCTCTAACTGAAGTTAAATGATTGCGCTCTCAGCATCCATTGAATTGAAACTAAATGAGTTTGTACTTTGAGTGCTGTTGCATGCCTTAGGAGACAAAGGAAAGCAAGTCGAATGGGTAAATATTTCAACAATTTAGCTTCACAGGTCTTTGTATCTGCCCTAAATTCCCTATTGTCCATAAAAAAATTATTCTTGTGAAATATTTGATTAAGCATACAGTAATCTGAGATATTTGTTTAGATACTGTATGTTTTCCATTTGAATATATTTTAAAATGCAATGTGGATATTTACATATGAACGGCGCGAGCCGCGAGGGGGCGGGATCACATTAGAGATAATAAGTTAGACGGGAAAGACTGAACATCGTGTTGGTTTCATACTGATTACTTTATCACAGAATGTTTGTTTTTGATATGACTTACTTCATTTAAAAGTAGACACTTCAAGCTTTCTATAGATATAACTCCCATGTCTCTGTGTTGAGTATTTGCTGAGTTACAGTTCATTTTAGTGACGTGTTTCTAAAAGCAGTTCGCGGAGACAGAGAGCACACCCTGTTTGTTTTCTTTATTTTATAAAATTACAAAGTTTTGTTGTTATTATGTGTGTATACAAATAAAAGTAGATCCTTTACAGATTCGATTGATGTATTACTCTTATCTGTACGATTAAAACTCACAGAGTAATTTAAGTTCCTTTAGGGGCTTTAAAAAACAATGCGCCAAAACGTGCCGTCGCGTTTGTCGACCCCAGGGGGTTAAGCTAAATTTTCAGCCTTCAGTGTCACATGATCCTTCAGAAATCATTCAAATATGCTGATTTTCTTATTACTATCAATGTTGAAGACAGTTGTGCTGCTTCATATTTTTCTGGAAACTTAGTTGTTGTTTTTTTCAGGATTCTTTGATGAAAGTTCAAAAGAACAACATTTATTCGAACTAGATTTTGTAACAATTTAGAAGTCTTTAAATGTCATTTTTGAATAAAAACATGATAAGAATAAGAATCTTACTGACCCCAAATTTTGGATGGTAGTGCACTTTTCAAGGTAAAAAGTATTCTTTACAAATACAAGAAACTATTAATTTATAAATATCACTTAGGTTTTTTTTTACATTGCACAACCTGAACTAACCTTAGCATATTTCAAGAGACTTATTGAAGACTAGGAAAGAAAGTCCTATGGTTGTTTTTGGTGCTATAGTACTCTGTGAACAAAATAAAATGAGAGCCTTGAATGCTGTTGTACCCTAATGATTACATTCAATCTACTTTTTCCTTTTATTATTTTATACACTAGGCTAAATAATAATCCTTGCAGAATGGACTTTGTTTATATCATTATAAAGAACACTGAGTAATCTGCACAGTTTCAGAAAGCACTCCATGGAGTAAAAGTAAAAGTGCAGCGCTGGGATTTCCCATCCATTAGCATAACTAGTGATTTTATTTATGACATGATGAAGAAGTCAATTTATCTCATAAGAATATAAGCGTAAGCGAAAGAACAAAATACCAGTGATAAAATTAGCCCTTAGCAGAGGAGTTTTGCTTAATGAATAGGCCTACATTACCGAGCTTCCTTCCAGCTATCTTTAAAGAATGTACTGCACTTTGCCTTAAGCAATTATTTTCCCAAGATGCTGCCATACACTCCAAATTACAGGTATGCATTTGGAGGTTAGAGTGTATCCCATCATTCAACACTGACAAATACAGAGTTGAATTAACAGCTCCGCAGACAACAGCGCCGTAAACTCACATCTGCTGTAGTTCTTCTCCTACAGCAAACTCCACTGCCCCATATGCAAATGACTCAGATTATGTAAATGCTTCTAAATATGACAGCTATTCAGTGAGGAGACAATTAAAGTAGCATCGCTCTGTGGAATCAAGCTCGATGCAACTGGAGCCAAAACACGAGGGGAACGTTTTACTCTGCGTGGGCCTTCCTGTTATTTAATGCAACATTCTCTGCATGAGACCAGGTTTATGATATTTCACACTATTTATAATAACGCCAAATGAGATTGTGGAAGAAAACATAGAAGAGGTCAGCCAATGTCATTCAAAAAATGTGCTAGTGAGAATTATTATGATCCTTGGAGTCTTTTGTAGAAGTATGCATGTAGTCACAGTCACTAAAGGTTTTTTTATTATTATTATTTTTTTTAACTAGGGGTGTTAGGGTGTGTATTTTGTCAGCATGTAGAAGGAAGATATAATTCAATAATAAGAACATAAGAACATTCATTGTTTTGTGGAATGGAAATGTTTAGCAAAGTCTTACTACCAGAGTCAAAATTAGCTGCTGCCAATTATCTGCTGGTGTTACCGTGTTTACTGCAGACTTTCTGTAAAGGCAGGCACAGTCCATAATGGTCTGAAATGCATTTGGTTTAACTACTGAATGTTTGGTTGTAAACATACAGGTCTCTTAATGTGGACAGAGATGATATCTGCAGGAGCTAAAGCTGTTAGTAAACACTGTAAATGTCATCACAAGCACAAACAGCTTCACAGACAAGAACAGGAGTTTTGCCTTGTGGCTTTGAATTGCAGGGAAGACTGGGGATGGTCGTCACATCTAGCCAATATTTATGAATTCTGTCATCCAAATTGGATGTATTTCGATATTTTCTTGGGGGAACACTATAAAACCATGTTGAGTATTGTTTTAGGACAAGGATATTTACATGTTAAAGTTGTTTTACTTTTTATTTTTTCCTTTAATTACATAAATTGCCTTTATTAGGCTGTTCAATGGCCTGCATTCACACAGCAGCGAAATAGCCTACTGATGTCAGTCCAGAGTAAATATGGCTACGTTCATGCAAAGTTTGGTTTGTAACAGAGGTGACATTTTTCAGGTTTATATTTTCAGTAAGCCTGTGGACAACTCGTCTTTCACATTACAAATCTTACCTGCAAGCGGGCACTCGAGGTCTTGTTTGTGTTGGGTGTTGAGTTTGGTTTCAGTAACTCACAGAAACAGCATCTGTGTATCATCCGGTGGTGTTAGATCCAGCCTTCCACCGGAGTTTTGTGGTCCAAATGCTGCACTTCTGACTCCAATAATGCATAAAATGCATTCATAAAATGCATTCAAATCCGCTGCGCGTTAATTATAATTAGCGCAGATGTCACGGACGTCATCATTGTAGATATTCCGTGACTATGGATGAGGGAAAAAAATTTCCAATATTTGCTAAAATGTTAAAAATAGGCTATATTTAGGTAAATATTATACCGACATATTCTGGCCATTTTTGATATGTTAAACATAAATATATATATATATATTAAATCATTTTAAAATATTTACCCTTCATATTCTATAACACATGTGAGCATAACACATAATTTGAATAAAAATCAGAACATATGTTTTAAAAATAAACAAGCAAATAAATAAATTCTCCTACATTGATTTCTAGTAGGTGCATCCACCTTTAGCCTAATACCTCTGAAACACATTTTGATATATTTTGGTATATTATGGTTGAAACTGAATATATTTTCAATTTCAAAAATATATTTTATTGAGCTTCACTGTTTACAACATATATTTAGCATATATTTTGGCCAGAAACAAAAATATATATTTTTGCCGTATGGGATGCAAAGCAGTTTTCTTTTACATAAATATAACATAATATAATTTTCAAACTGGTTAGAAAAAACAACTTTTTTTTCATTTTTATTGTGTGTATATGATATTAAGAAGATATGACATATATAAAACACTCTCTCTCTCATTTGTAACCCATTTCTAATTATTTTATATGTTGTATTCATAGTTGACCAGCATTAGTGAGCACGCACGTGCACGTCTGCAATGAACGTATTACTCCAGGGGCGAGATACAAGGTCACTCGCGATTAAATCAATGACTGCGACAGCTAAAAAGGGGCCTTTGCATTGAGATCCCACTCAGAAGACGACAGAGTACCTCTCTCTGAAGCGATCCGGATGTGGGACCAAAATAGAGAGAGACGGGAGAGAACAGTACACCCACAGGATGGTACCGTCGCTTACTTTTTCGGCTGGCATGTGTGCCAGTCCCCTGTGGCTCCGTGGGGAATGATGGGAGAAGAATGGAGGTGACAGAACGGGCTGCGCTGTTACGCAATAGCCATCCGTCGTGTGCGCCAGTAGATCTGACGTGCAGTGGAGGAATCACGGACAGCACAGGCATGTCAACAGACCGAGAAAACAACAGCGATAATGAGATCTCATTGTTCAGTGACAGGCCTAGACTTGTGTAGGAGTGCAGGCGACTTATTTCTAGTAATGTATTCAAATCATCTGTATTTTTAATTCTCATGTTACTATGGGGACCTAGATATAAAGTGAGAAGATAAACAGTTTATTTTTACAGAATATGGAAGTTGAAGCATAAACTGACTTTTTATCAGATTCAATTATTAATATTACTGACTAGTAAAACTTTCTTTATGCTATATTATTATAAAATCTAGGATTCAGTGTTGTCAGCATGTTTTCTTTCAATTAGCTTTGGTTTTGTTTCTTTTTGGAACTGATTGGTCATAATATCTGAGCTTATGCACCTCAGCATTATTTGTGGATTATTTTGTGTTCACTCAAAAACTGAAGTGCATAAACTCAGATCAATAAGGCCTACGATTAATCAGTTCCAAAAAGAACTACATGTGCTAATTTAAGTTCATAAAAAGATTGAGCCCAATATTTGGTAATATTATGGCATAATGAGAAATTCATAAACAATTTTTTGTAGGCCAGCCATGTTTGACTGGGAACACCACACGTGTAAACAAGGTGGGGGGAAAATCCAAAAAAAGTACAAAAATTAGCTACATTTTTTGGGGGGAAGTTCATTCTACAAAGCCTTCAAAGTAGCGCTATGAAATAAATCCAAAGGTACGTCTGTCTGCAAAGGAATGAATACATAATATATTTGGCAGACTGTATTTATTTTGGTTTTAATTGGTCTTAATTTGTGCATTCTGTTCATTTAGTTGCATAGTCGCAAAACATCTGCAGCTCTCCTAAAAGTAAAACTTTTTTGGAAGGTGAGTAGAGAGAATGTGCTGGAAATAAAGCAAGCAGTTTATTTTACTGCGCCAATTAAGCAACGATTTTACAGTTCCTTTGGGAATGAAGCTCAGCTCATTAGCATAAACAAAGAGACACCTGTCTGCCATTTCAGGCCATTTTTGTTAATATATTTAAGATGCATAATAATAATATTAATTATTAGTATTATTATTATGTGTGAGACTTTACATGATAGAACTGAAAAAATATGTTCTTTCAAGAGAGCTGATATAACAAGCTGTGTATGTCTTTGTCAATAATAACAAAGATAATCATTTATAATAAAGATAATTTATAATTTTGCAGCCTGAATTTTGTAGAATATTTCTTTACGCTTAGTCAGTTAAGTTTAATTTAGTTAATATACATAAATTTAAGCATATAAATAATGAAGATGTATTAATGATGTTTATTATTATATTTGTTATTATTAAGTAAGATATACACTTTCCCTTATAATAATACTGTGAAGGACTGTACAGGTATGTGGTACTGTAGGATCAAGGAAGAGTGTTCAAATAATACAAACTGACTTCATAAATTCATCATTTCTCAGTTCCAAATCTGGATAATTTTCTGTCACACTACACTTATAGCCTGTGAACTTAATTTACCCCTGTTACGAATTTTCTCATTTTCTAGGCCTATCTCAGTATGCACCTGTTCTCAATCCTCAAGATTATGATTGTTACCAAAAATTAAGGTCAACATGAGACGCATTGAATAACCTTTAAATAATATGGCCTCTTTTCTTGCTGCAATTTAATATACCGAAAACATCATTGCTTACTGCAGATTCATTGCAACAGAACAACTGACCTTGCTCCAGCAATATGCTCACAGACTGGGCTCTCTTAAAAAGTACATATCTTTATTTATTTATATTCAGTACCAATTCATTGTTTGAACTGTTTGCAGGCAGTCAGGATTCTCAATAAGTTATCAGAGGAGGCACTGGATCTGGTAGTTTCTGTATGCCCATGAATTGAATAGTCACTGAATGAGGTTTGCTATCAACAGAAACAGACGGACTGTCATTCTCCAGTCTTATTTAATCAGCCAAACCACAGGACACCAAGACCCGGAAGCCCCATACTGGGAGCCAATCTTTTCCAGCTTTAGCTCTATAAAACCTGGGAAGTAGAATATTGACATGCCAGTACTGTAACTATATTTGGATTTATAGAGGCACTTTCACAGACTTAAACAAGTCTGGCTCTTGACCAGAGAGTTGCAATAGAGTCACACTGCAAAGTTCTTCACAGTCTTGAAATAAGTATGCAAAGTAATCATGCCTCTAGATATTCACAGCTTTTTAAGAATAATTACAATCAGCCATATTATGGTGAACAGAGCTACATCCCGGCAAACTCTCCGGAATTTGACACCGAGTCATTTTTCCAATCAAAGGTCTGACCTCAATTTACGTTACTTTTTGTGGCTGAACTATAAAATCTGCCTGTACACCCTGACTACATATAAGAACTGGCCTGACAGTTTTAAGAATGATTGCCATAGTCACACTTAGCTGTATAAATCAATCTCACTGTCTGTGTGGAGACATCATACTAAGTGATACGATTCAAGCTTTTGTTGCTGTTTCTATTTGGTCTCTGCATATGAAGTCAAGATCAAGTATGCTAGATATTCACTAGCATAACAGTATATTATCTGCTTAGAGTATACTATACAACAACTTTAAAGATTGTACTTTAACTTGGTGATTGCTATCGGGATCTGAAGAGACTTTCAACCAGCATAGCAAAAAATGCTTTTGAACCAAATCACCTAACCTGCCTTTAAATGTTAGTCAAACAGTCTTTTCCTAAGCGGACAATTTCTGGACAGGTGATCACAGCTAACAAAAATATGTTCTAGTTTTGCTAACATTCCTGTAAATGTTCCCTGAATGTTCAAAGTGTCCAATTTTTAATTATAGTCCAAACAGGGGCAGTTGTGGCCTAATGGTTAGAGAGTTGGGCTTGTAACCGAAAGGTCGCTGGTTCGATTCTCGCACCGGCAGGAATTGAAGGTGGGGATTGTGAATGAACAGCACTCTCACCACCTTCCATACCATGACTGAGGTGCCCTTGAGCAAGGCACCAAACCCCTAATTGCTCCCCGGGCGCTGGAGCAATGACTGCTCCGTGTGTGTATTTGTTCACTACTGTGTGTGTGCACTTGGATGGGTTAAATGCAGAGCACCAATTTCGAGTATGGGTCACCATACTTGACAATACATTATTGGAAAGTTATTTTGAATGTTCTACCAGAGTAGGCGATTTATGCTTAAATATAGTTAAACATCCAGTTAAAATGTTTTTTAAAGGGGTCATGAACTGAGAAACCAAAATTCCCTTGATCATTTGACATATAAAAGGTCACTGTACTATAAAGACATCTTGTAAGTTTCAGAACTCAAAACTTTGTCGTTACTCTAAAAACAGCTTATATTGAAGGCAGTCTGACAAAACGTCAGCTTTTGGAATGTTCTACTCTATGATGTAATAGTGTGGATAAGCACCACCTCCGCAGAAGATGATCAACGCCTGATTCTACATCACTGCGTGTTTAGCCCCGCCCACTGATTCACGCGTGTAGTGTTTACGAGAGAGAGACGAATGTGCAGGTCACGCAGAAACCAAATGATAAAAATGCTCTGAAGACAACAAGACGCTGTGCAGTGCAAAGTTGTGGAAAAACAGTGTTCCTTCTGATCCCAACATTAGGAAAGAGTGGAACTTTATTTTTAATGAAGATCCAGATGCCTCAGTAAGAACTTGGTCCTTTGTTCACTTCATTTTACTGCGGATTTGTTTACAAACAAGGCACAACTTGACGCGGGATTTTCAAAAAGATTGAAACCCGACAGTATTGTCGCAACACAAGTGTGAGTAACTTTTTTCATTACGTGATCACTATTATTACAGATCGTTTGATATGAGTATTTATGTGTTTTTAACCTAAATCACAGCAGCGTCCATCTGTGAAGGATGTAGACTGTCAAACATACACAAGAGTTAGCCAATCATAGCAGTGGGCGTTTACTTCCATGTCTACAATCCGCAACACCTATTAAAACAGAGCGTTCTGATGAGGGGGGTCAAAAACAGGACATAAAATAGCCTATTACTTCTAATTTATGTTTTCTGATGTACAAATCTTGATATCACTATAAGTGGACCTCAGAGAACAGTACAAAAAACAGAGGCAGTTCATGACTCTTAAAAAAAAAAAAAAGGAACAAAGTACAGTATAAATTAAAGCTGCAAGCAGCGATGAACGGGCCCTCGCACCCGGGCTCACCGCCATCCGGTTCCTTTAGGAAAACAGCAAACAGTGAGCAATATGCATTTAAAGTGATAAATACGGGAGGAATATATCAAAGTCATTTATATGTGCCAAATCTGCTGCCAGCTGGTGGCGCTATGTCTATAACTGAAGACTGGCATGTAGATGTCTTCAGGCCAGGACCCTTATCAAACATATGAAGTTTGGTGCAGATTGGACATTGCATGTTTCAGTTATTGTGAAACAAGACATATCCTGTTGCCAGCTGGTGGCGCTATGACTATAACTGGATATTGGCACGTAGATGTCTTCAGGCCAGCACTTTAATCAAACATATGAAATTTGGTGCAAATTGAACATAGTATGTTTGAGTTAGTATAAAGCATGACGTATCCTATTGTCAACAGGTGGCGCTATGATTATAACTGAATATTGGCCTATAGGTGTCTTCAGGCCATGAGTCTTACCAAAGATGTGAAGTTTGGTCCAGATTGGACATTGCATGTTGATGTTAGTGTAAAATAAGCCATTTCCTGTCGCCAACAGGTGGCGCTGTCATTATAATGCAATATTGGCCTTTAGATATGTTCAGGCCAGGACTCTTATCGAACATGTGAAGTTTGGGGCAGATCGGACATTGTATTGCTAAGTTACAATAACTTTTATTCCCATGGCGAGACATCGAAATTTGTGACGCCACCACGGACACGCCCTTTAACAAAAACTCAAGATCTTCACAATTTCACATCGCAAAGGCCTTTAGATTAGACTGACCAAATAATATGTTGATGTCATTAAATCTCTAGGAGGAGTTCGTGACAGAGTAAAACATGTCACTTCCTGTTGCCAACAGGTGGCGCTATGACAATATCTGAATATGGGCATGTAGATCTCTTCAGGTCAGGAGTCTTATCAAACATATGAAGTTTGGGGAAGATCGGACATTGTATGGCTGAGTTATAACAACTTCCTGTTTCATGGCGAATCATCGAAATTTGTCAGGCCGCCACGGACACGCCCTTAAACGAAAACTCTAGATCTTCGCAATTTAACGTCACAAAGGGCTTTAGATTACACTGACCAAATTTGGTGTTCATCTGAATAAATCTCTAGGAGGAGTTTGTTAAAGTATGACACCTGAAATTGGCAAAAATGACACAAAATTTGCAGAGAAAATAAAAAATAACCGACTTCCTGTTGGGACTTTTTTGTAGGTATTGGTATGTTACATATGTGTACCGATTTTTGTACATGTACGTGAAACGTAGCTCGAGGCGCACACTTTTGAAAGTTTATAGGTGGCGCTATCGAGCCATTTTGCCACACCCATTTCTGAAACCCATATCAGACGTAAATTTTCACCAGGTCTGATGCGTGTGCAAAGTTTCATGACTTTTCGAGCATGTTTAGGCCCTCAAAAATGCGAATAAGTTCGGTTAAAAATAATAATAATAAACAGAGCAGATTCAATAGGGTCCTCGCACCATCGGTGCTCGGTCCCTAATAATGTTTTTGTGCTAATGTTTTGAGGACATTATTAAAGACCCATTTTTAAAACGCAGTTTTTGCCACTCACCATTTTTAAGTATTTGGACCTTGACTGGTGCTCTTTTATATGCTAATGATATTAATTAGGTGGTGTTTACAATCAAAGCAGAGATTTGAAACCATTCAGCTGGGCACAATTTCAAGATCATTTGCAATCTATAGGCATACACACATTTTTTTGTGTGTACGTTCGTTTCTCTGAATCACATACGTTTGAGAATGATCTTAGATCAAGTGTAGGATGGTTTCTGCAACATTTTATAAACGAGGACCCAGATAACATAACTTTTTTGAGTGTTTGTTCATAACTTGGAGAGAACCTTTCCAGCCAAAGTTCTGAAAACCTTCCCCATTAGCTGAGAAGAAGTTGCAAAGTGGAACATGATGCTTCAGGTCAAAAGTCTGGTGATTAATTTCGCATTAGATCAATGTGTGTGGCCACAAAGAGAGAGAAACAACTTCCTAAATAGCACCTTGATTGGCATTCTCTTTTTTAAGCAAACTGAATGGCCTACAGTCTTACAGTCAGCCTATGAATGATGTGTCACAATGCGATTGGATAATCAGTAATTGGTTTCAGGGCACAGAGATGAAATGGCAAATGGCCACTTTACTGACATTTTTCCTTTGGGTCAATGTGACAGCAAAAGGCCAGTGTCAGAACAGATCTAAAATGGTACTAAATGAGTAGTGTGTCATCTCACTGAACTCATTTGCAGAGGTAATCTCTGAAATGCACACACAATGCAGTATTTAATTTCGTTTTAAAGAAAAGGTTCAGCTCAATAAAAATAATTAAAACGAGTGGCAGCTATATTTCAAGTCTTCTTAAGCAATGCAATAACTGAAATTAAGAAGTATTCTTTGAATTGATTTTTTTAAGCAATGCAATAATCGAGGTTAAGTAGTATTCATTGAAAATCTTAATATCCCCATACTGTATGTTTCCTTGGCACAATTATGAAAGTTCAAAAGAGCAGCAGCAATGTCCGACTAACAAGTGAATTATACTTCTCAATCAGTCTTTTGATTCATTGAAGATTCAGTGGCTTTAATTTCATACTATTCCTCTCACAAACCTTGGTTTTTCATCATTTGTGAAGACTGAAAGCTGCAATTCCCACGTTCACTATAACTGCACAGAAAAACTGCATTCAAAATGATTACATGAGGGCAAGGTTTCATTTTTGGGTGAAGAATGTATGAATTGATGAAGCAGTCTATGTGAACTGTGACATATTTCTTCTTTTTAGATGGTCTCCATGTTTGAAGGAGAGGTCTTTAGTCACTACGTGTACGGTTAATTATTAATGTTAAATTGTTACAACTCATGCATACTAATTAAGTCATATTACACCGAAATTAGCAAAAAAAAGGAGGACTGGAAGAATTGGAAACCAACAAAATGTTGCTTTTTGACACATCTCTGCCTTCACCTCAGCTGTGATTAATGCAGCATGTGGAATTGCTGGAAGCTTTAGATAATGACGGAGGCTGTGCTCCTAATGTTCAGAACACACGCTAATGTGTCCGCCTGTAACCTGTCAGGATTTCACAGTCCACTCAATCACTAAAAGAGAGTTCACAAATGGAAAAAGGTGCATATCTTACCGCTCAACAGAGGAAAAAAAGAAAGAAATGAACTTTGCTTCCACAGCTCACAGCATTCAGATGAAATGTTGTGGTCAGGAAGTGACAATAATCTTTCTTGATTCCTTTAGAAAATGTCAGAGGCTTATATATTTTATATATTAGAATATAGGATAAAACTTAATGTTTAGAGAATGCTTGCACTGCTTTGAAGATTATTTAGCTCAGAAAAAAGGACTATTTGTGAAAGTGCAGCACATCCTAGTGGATATAGAGGAACTTAACTCTCGTTTGGCTTTGTATTAGCTACACACCAACAAAAATCAATGTTTTGTTGTCTTTAATCAATGTATAAATCCACATACATGAAATAAACAAAAATGTACATACAAATTGTTTCCAGAAAAACTGGGTTGCAAAAAACTGAGAAAAATTCTTATTTGCTACTAAGAAAAGGGAGTTATTTGTACACTCTTGTTTGAATAGGCTTTGATTAAAAAGCTAAAATATAAAAATTAATTACATATACACATATTTGCAAAGAATCTACATTCAGTGAATTTGTGGTAGGCAGTATACAGAGACACATTTCATACTGGCAGAAAATAAAGAAAAGTGGAATTTCTGTCACAGTGCAATTATACTGTGTTTAGAACCAATAAAACATCCATATAAAGCTTCATCTTAATTGCTTTTAAAAAAGAAAACGGTTTGTTTTTTAAATCATTAAAAGAAAAGCATTTGAACAGCAAAATATTTAGTTCATTGTAAACAGTTAACATAACTCAGGCTCAGCAGACGGCCAGACCACAGGGTGCTGTGATACCTAATTAACTCCCATGACCTTCGGTGAATTTAATCATTTCTTTCCAGTTACACTCTGAAAGAGTATCCATTTATTAGATTCTTCTTAAAAAACTACATGCAAATAATCAACCACTTTTACATGTTTTCTTTTCTCATTAAATGGCTCAAACGTCAACCGCCAGACACTAAGACTCATTAAAACACAAAAAATGAGCTCCTTCAGATGAGAATCGCCCGCACACCATTAGCAAAAATGACAAAAATAGGAGACTCGAATACAAAATATTCTACTGGATGTTAAAGCGTTAATCCTCCAAAGGGTTTTATCGATTGTTAGTCTGGCTTGCGTTTCCCATAAGCATCGTAAGCTTAAGTACATCATAGACCCATTGAAACCAGTGGAGCTACAATCAACGATGATTGTAGAATCAATGATGCTTTTGGGAAACACAGCCCTGATCAGCATGCAGTTTTCTTTTCTCCATCTGAATGACAGTGTAAAATTTACATGAATGGTGTCATTGGGATTGTAGCGTGTATGAGGTAGATATGAGTGGGTGGGGAGGACCAATGATTGTCAAGAAAACTGAAGTTGCTGCCAAAGCAGTACTTCAATCACAGTTTTCAGTGAAATGTTTGACAAGAATTATAGAGGAATTTAAATGCAACTCCAATTTGCTTGACAACTTGAAGGTAGCTACAAATTATACTTTTATCAATGTCCTGTTTCGCATAATAAAATATTCCTGTAACCACGCATAAAAGAGGTTTGATGAGGTTTCCAAATTATAATGAGCACTTACTGTCAAAACAGGAATTCCAGAACAATCGAAAGCCTCTGCAAAAATCAACTTTGAAAGGGGGCTCATTGAGACAGCTTAAACATTTTTATTTCAAATTCAGTTTCATCAGCAACAGCAGGGTGCAGAGAGCAAAGTCCTGTGTTATTTATCCCTCTTTGATTTGCATCTCCAGCACATAATATAAGCTCTTTAAATGACAGTTCTTTCCACTGTGCTTTGGCCCATCCATCAGGTAATGACATTTCCTTTAGTTGGGCAGAGCAGTGTGTGTTCTTAGGTTGCATTGTGCTTGAGTAGTCCAGAGACGTCCAATTAATTGTGACACCCAGTGTCCCTTCTCACGCTGGACATTCAGACGTGTATTGAAAGGAACCATGCTGTGTCCAATCTAGGTTTGAGAACATGCTAACATTTGGCTGCAGTTTTGACAAACAAATCTAATCATCTTAAGTGTTTCAACACAATTTCTGACTACTTAAGCGTACAAAAGCTAAAACAAAAACAGTGCAGGCTGATCAGCATGAATGGTGTACTTACTGTCCTTAATCAGAAAAGCACAGTGTCAGGTTCTGGGTCTGGGAATGACGTGAAGCTCTTCCGAATCTCCTGAGAAAGGAGTGATTCTTGCTCGCAGTGAGGTGGAAGAATACTGGGAAGATCAAAGCGCGGAACAGATCCCTTCAAACCAGCCGGAGGGTAAAGACCTTGGGTTAAAAAGACAATGGAGATGAATGAAACCAGAAAGAGCAGAATCCATGGTATTACCAATGTAACGTCCCCAACAAAAAATCATGAGTTTTCAATTAATGCTGGATGGTATGATTTAGTAATTAATCTCCTGGGTCATTTCGTGTCCCCGGTTCAAATTTGTGATTTTGCTAATATTTTTTCATAAGAAAGCTAAACATGTTTAGTGATGAAAGCCAAAATATTAAAGGTCTTGGATGAATATTTACCAAGTAATACACTTTTTGTAGAGGGGGGTCAAAATTGGTATTTTAACCCGAGATTCACAGCCAAATTACAGAGGGGGTAAAAATGGCTTCAGAAAGATGGCAGCATCATAATGGGTCTCATTCACTAAGCATGCGTACGTGCAAATTTGTACTTGAAATCTGCAAATGAACATTTTCACGAACAAATCATGATTCACTAAAACTTTCGTACAAAAATGTATTCTAAATTTAAGAAAAAATATAGGATCAACTGAAAGCACACGTACGCAAAAATCACATTCTGGCCGGTCTTAATAATCTCTCTCTCTCTCTATTTATTTATTTAAGACAAAGTGTATGTTTCATCTTAGGATGATGGATATAGATAATTCTAGATATAATTATGATAAAAAATATATTTCATCTTAAAATTATACAGTGAAAGAGTAAGAAACGCTGCGTTAGACTATAGCTCCCCTCGAGCTGCGAGGTTTCTCTGAAACAGCCAGCTAATGAAAGATCTGTAAAATGGGTCTGTGTAAAAGGTGTTTATTGTGTATGAACTGATTTTGAGGACTGCGCACTTCACACTTCACATTGCTCAATAATCCGGTGAGAGCGCATCTGTAGACAGTGCGCATCATATGTGGTTGCGTGAAGTATCTTTGATGAGAGCGATGAAAGGCTGTAAAGGAAAGCGTGTGCGTATAAATACGAATAATGTACGCAATTCTTAGTGAACGAGACCCAGTGTTACTTTTACACAGAGATTGGTAGGTCTATTAGTAAAATCTGTTGACTATAGCAATCTTTATTGCATTATGTACTAATGGTGACCATTCAAAAATGGAGAAACAGAACTTTAGAAGTTTTTTCTCCAAAGTTTGCATGCCTGTAACTCAAGAAGCATTAAAGATTAGAGGTCGACCGATAGTGGATTTTACCGTTACCGAGAGCTACTGTAGGTTGGAAACCTACAGTAAAACTGAAACTGAGAAAAAAACTGAGAAAATGGAAAGAGAAAGTGTGATCTATATTATGAAGCATACTTTATTAGAGCCACAGAAAGACAAGTATTTTGCTGAAAAAAATGCACAATACACAATTTTAAAGCCTAGGGTGAAGTCATTATGTACATTATGTATTTTTTTTTCCTCCCCATCTGGTGTGTGCAACAATATATGAACATGATGATTAAAGGTGTGCGGCACAATAGGTAGCAGCAGTTTAGTTGTTCACTGTATATTGTGGGTAGGGCAGAGATGGGTGGCTGTATGTATTATATGTACGCAGCATGTTATTTGTATAAAACAGCAGATATCGTATTGTATGTGTCAAAAACAAATTTCCTTCGGAACAATAAAGTTAATCTTATCTTATTAACAACGATTCGGGATAAATATAGTGTAATTTAATGAAAAACTATGTGAATGGTGCTCTGTGGCACAGCAGGATTTTCTGACGGATGCAATTAAATGCGCATCTGAAGTTTCCCGCTCTGTGCAGCACGCAGCCTTACGTGTCAAAACAAACAACACAAGGTGTGATTGCCAATTAATCGGCAAAAGCGATACATCAGTTGACCTCTATTAAAAATATCTTAATGCCCTTTTAGATATTAGGTCTTAACAAACTTTCCTTTTGACATCTTCATTTTAAAGGCCCTATATTGTTCAGTTCCAGACTTTCCGGAATTTCAGTATGGCTCCAGGAGTAAATCGTTAAATTGTACACATTTTCAGTGGTCAAAAACCAAATGACATTTTGCAAAAAATATGATACTTCTTTTCTTTTAAAGAGTAATGTCTGAAGAACAAATAATGTTGAAACTAGAGATGTATCCCGCTTCCTTCTGTCAAAACTTTTGCATTGAACATACCTGTCTGAGTGCCATAAATATTCTTTTTCCAAAGTTTGTGTGCCTGTAACTCAAGAAGTATTAAAGACATCGCAATATGATTTTGGATTCTAGTTCTTAATAAACTTTTCTTTTGGAAGCTTCATTTTCAAGGCCCCACATTGTTCAGCCCAAAGACGGGGGGGTCTCAATGAGGCTCCAGATTGTTGAATATTACCCATTTTCAGTGGTCAAAAACAAATCTCTGGATCTCAATATCTGTGGAATCAAACCATATAGGGCCTTAAAAATGAAGACACCAAAATAAAAGTTTGTTAAGACACAAAATCTAAAAGGGCATTAAGAATACTTTTTGAGTTACAGGCCTGCAAACTTAAAAAGTGCTGTTTCCCCATTTTTGAATTGTCACCATTGGTACATAATGCAACAAAGATTGCTAAAGTCAACAGATTTTAATAATATACCTACCAATCTCTATGTAAAAGTAACATTATGATGCTGCCATCTTTCTGAAGTCATTTTTACCCCTCTGTAATTTGTCTCTGAATCTAAGATGAAAATTGCCATTTTGACCCCCCTCTACAAAAACTCAGTAATTAATTAATTAAGGATTACTCAGTAAATATTCATCAATGACATTTAATATTTTGGCTTTCATCACTATACATGTTTATCTTTCTTCAGAAAAAAATATTAGCAAAATAAAAACTTAGAGCCGTGGAAGTTTCTGAAATTTTAGTTGTTTTAACACAGAATGACCCTCCTTGGTAAAATGGATCAAAGGATAACACTAAACAAGACAGATCGATCAACCACAGCTCACTTTTTGGCATTTACTGTAGGTGCAGTTAAATTTGAATTTGAAATAGATATCACAATAACAATAAACCACCATGCAACAGTGAAGGAACAGGTTTTCTTGGTATCCCTGAAGACACATTTTCACAACGGTAAGACATTTTTGCTGAGTTACAATATAGAGAGCAAGCATTTCTCGTACCTTTTTGTTTCAGGTTTAAATCTGGCCTGCCATAATCTTTAGTAGAGCTGATCTTCTTCTCTTGGCTCTGTAGACCTGACACTTTGGGGTCCACAGGATGCATTGGGACGTAAGCAGAGTCCCACTCATAACTCTCATCCACAGAGCCTCTTCTAGATCTAAAGTCAGAAGATAACAGAATGTGAGATATCGTTAAGTCTAATGTGAATACCCTTAAATCAGGGATCTCCAAACCTGCTCCTGGAGAGCTACCATCCTACAGACTTCAGTTCCAAAAAAAAAAAAAAAACATTGTATTACCATTGCAACTGCCAAACACATCCACAAATTGTGGTACTAAATGCAAAAGTCCAAAAACACATGGCATTACCATGGTCTGGTGTTCAAAAAACATGGTATAATGGATATTAGGGGCTTTCGCACCAGAGGAACCTTTTCATAGTTCCTAGAACTATTGGCAGAAGTTCCTGCTTTTTGCAGTGTTCGCACCGCCAGAACTAGGAACATATTTAGTCCTAGGAACTCCATTTGGGAGAACTAGATTAGCTCCTACTTCAGAGTAGTGTCTAAAACAGTTCTGTAGGAACTAGCAGTGACGTAAGTGTACGCTGATTGGCCAAACGCATATGAAACACCAGCTACCTGGCATTTTTATAAACCCATTTACTCCACAAACATGGAAAAACAGTGATAATGGCATTTAGCTACCTATTGTCTGCAGCATAGTGTACTTTTCTCAGCCTCAATATGTAACACTGCAAGTTGTCATAGGAGAGTCAGATTTTCATGCTCTTCCAGTCGTGTAAATTGTGCATTTACATTCCATCTCCATTATCACGAAACCAACGACACATAACATAATCAGCTCAGCGTCCTCTATACACCGATCGTTGACGTTTGTAAATGCCGTGAATAAAGATGTCAGCTGTTTCAGAGTTCCTGCTGCTGGCGCAAATGCAACCAGGAAAACAGCCCAAGGGGGAAATTGGTTCTCTAGGAACCTCCATGCTGGCTAGTTCCTAGAACTGAGTTCCTAGAACTTCTCGGTGCGAAAGCCCCTACTGAGAGCACCCATAGTCAATCATAAGAATCAATTAAAATCATTAAAAGCAGCTTAAGATAAATATATGGCGTAAGACAAATAAAAGCCAGTTGTACCTTTCATGCCGTTCAGGCTCCTGTAGAACTGCTTCATCTCTGTCACTGTCCTCTGTGGTCTCTGGAGAGCTGGTGAGAGGGGGGCTGAGAGAGAACTGCCTGCTGTTAGGGGCATCCATGCTGCCTCTGCCACTGCTTTGGCTTGCATAACTTCTGTAACTTCCCTCTGTCTCGGAACTCTTCCTGTATCTGTTAATTTCCACATCCACCTCCTGCCCATCTTCATATTCCTTCTCTCCCTCTCGCTCTTGGCTTTGGCTCCGTCTTTCAGATGGCAAGGCTGGCAGAGGGGGGCAATAAGGCCGAGGCCAGCTAGAACCCCCTGTTGATAAGGCAGCATGAGTACTATGTCCTGACAATAGCTTTTTGCGGGATTGTGTGTTATTTATAGAGCCATCAAATGACTTAGAGGCCTGATGATGGACGTCTTGTGTTTGACTTTCTAAAGGCACAGATGAATCTGTTTGCAAACTGGAACCAGTTTTAGGCTTATCTGCCGCAGATTTAGGTCTGCATGCAAAGGGGGACGTTGTAGAATTTTGACCAAGTGTCAGCGAGTCTATCCAGGCATCAGGGGTCAAAAACTGGTCCTTGTACAATTTTGAGTCTAAACTTTGGGTACTCTTGTGCTGATTCCAATTGTTTGACCCCAGACTCTTTGTCTTCCGAGGCATTGTTCCAGAGACATTTATTTGAGATACAGTTTTCCTCGACCAGTTGTTTAACTCCTGCTTTCTTAAACTTGCATGTCCTACTGATCTGTCACGTTCAAGATCTGATAATCTGGGTCTGTCGTAATCTAGAGTCTCATAACTGTGATCCAAGCCCAGCATGGACCTTGAATATGGAGACTGGCTCTCAAGATCAGGTCCATCTACATTCATCTCTGAATAAACACTAGTTGGATTTATCTGTCTAGAGCTTCTTTCTATCCGCCTCTGCTGATCGTCTGAGGATGAATAAATACACGGGTCAAAATTATGTTGATTTCTGCTTGAGGTCCTCTGGCCTCTATGCCCTACATCAGTTTGGGTCTTCTCCAATTTGTAGATTAGGGGTTCATCCATTACACGACCAAGACTTGACTCAACAGGAGTTCTACTTCGTCTTCGGTCCCATGTTTGCGATTTTTGGTGTTCTCCTCTGTCTAGACTACGCGACCTTTGGTAGTTGGATCTGTGGATGGAATAGTAACCTTGTTGATTCTGCCTATACTTGGTATCCTTTCCATGAGAGGTATGTAGAGCCACCAAGCTTGCAGAAGAAATCCTGTGTCTTTCTTCCCAGGGAATGCAAGAGGCAGCTCTTCCCTTCAACATGCTGGTATTCTCAGATAAACGGCTTAGTCTAATAGCTTGGTAGTTACCCTGAGGAGTTGAGGTTTCTTGAATTTTCCAGATTCTTCCATACTCATCATCTGTCTGTTCATGACTATATGGATCTCGATCAACAGTGTACTTGCGCAGTTCCCTTTCAAGCTCCTCTCTCTCACGAGCTAAATTTAAACAGCGACTTAGGTTTCCTTGTTCCCTCTCGTGCTCCATCTGCAAAACCAGGGTACTGGCTGTAGAGTGTTTGGTACCTTGTTTCAGCGACTGTCGACCCAGAGTACTTTCCGAAAGGGGATACAGAAAATAGTTGACACTACTATTTGATGAGAGACTTGTCTGGTCTGGTCCATCCAAGAACTCTTGCTCCCGAATGGGCATGTAATGGCCGTTCAACGAAAGGTGCTTAGCCATAGCTCGTGTTCTGCTGGAAGAAGGAATATCTGATCCGAAAGGTGGAAGATCCACTGAAAGGACAAAAGGTGGCTTTTTTCTTTCATCCCTGTAGGATCTCAAGGACTGTGATTTTTGGATTCTAAAGCTCCTGTTTCCATCTGATGACCGATGGGAGTTTTGACTTAGGTTTCTCTTGATCTGAGAACTGACAATATTGGCGTCTTCACAAGAATCAACAATAAAGCGTCCGTCAGTGCCTCGGTGGATGAACTCCACAGAGGACACTGGGGCAAGCGATTCCCGTTGGAGATGGCTCTCAGGGAGGGTATGGTGGGATGGAGGGTGAGCTTGAGGCAGGAGATGTTGCCGCTGGGTATGAAAATCACTGTGACTAGACTTTTCAAGAGAGGAGTGATTGGAAGAAGAGGAAGTGTAGGAGAGTGGACGAGCTGGTAGGAGCCTTTGGTTCAGGGTGTTATCAGGGCTGCTAA
The DNA here is from genome assembly GCA_021397915.2 of Tor tambroides. Taxonomy (NCBI): domain Eukaryota; kingdom Metazoa; phylum Chordata; class Actinopteri; order Cypriniformes; family Cyprinidae; genus Tor; species Tor tambroides. Next base: position 58,886 of record JAFVLL020007908.1, on the reverse strand, counting down.
GGTCAAGGATAAGAAATTAGTACATTCCAAAATGGTTGCAATCAATGTGAAAATTTTAGACACTGAAAAAAGGTTTCATGAGGTGAGGGTAGTGAACTTACTTTTCAGAAGGGTTCTTATTTATTGCAGGAGGGAGATCTGAAAGGAGGGAACCGATTTTACAATGGAATGAGTGACAGGATAAATGATCATGCATGAAGAATAACAATATAAAGGGAGTGAGAGCATCTTCTAAGGTGGATACACTGTAGCAGACTGTTCTTAGCAGTTCAAAGTGTTGTTTCTTTACCCTTGACATTCTGCCTGCGCCTTCGGTTCCTTTTGTGAAAAATGAAACAGACTATTGCCAGGGTCAGGATAAGAGCAAGACAAAGGAGTCCTACTCCACCCATAACACCAGCCATTAGCTGATCAGGAAAGTCCAGGAGGCGGGAACTGGCTGGGTGCATATTCATTCCTGTGAAGCCCAAAGAAAGGTTTCATGGTTGGGTTAGTTTAGAGTAATACATTCTAACAATTTCTGAAGGAAATATCACAGGCAGGTGATTAGAACAGGGAATGTGTGAAGCACTAACCGATGGTGGAGACACTGATTGATGGACTGGGCATGCTCAGCTGATCTCCACGTTGAGAGAGAAGCCTCAGTTCATACTTGCAGTCCTTCAGAGAGTGATACATCGTGAGAAAAATGACAAAATAAGCATGAAAGCAAAGGAAGAAAGGGTTGCATTTATCAAAAATGACAAGCTGACTGATTCATAAAAATCTCAGATCATGTTTTAGAGAACATTTACCTTACATAACCCTGGAAGAAAGATCTGGCTCTCAACTGGGCTAATGTTCTCTTTCAGATTAATCCATTCCGCTCCTTCAAGGCGTGACTGTATGACAAAATTGTCAATGGGTGGAGACTGGGCCAGGGGTACTGACCACCACAGAAGAATTCCCTCTGAACTCTTATTGATCATAAGATTTGTAGGTGGTGCCAGCTTGGCCACAACAGGAAGTGCATCTGTAAAATAAAATATTAAATAAGAGAGAGACTGAAATGATCAGCTTGATTTTATTCAATTATCCACAGTGTGTAGCATAAATAAAGTTTGTTTAACATTAATTTGAGTCTGCATGAGGTAGCCAGCACACAGGTTAAGTGGTTTTAAAGACCCAATGAAATCATAATTGGAGTTCTGTGGCTTATAACAGACCATGTCTATCAGCTTTGAGGCCACCTATATGCTAGTATATTGCTAGAAAATGACCAAACAATTTGATAAGATACTCAAATTTAAATGTGCAGGCTTTCTCTTCTTTCTATGTAAAATATTTTGTTCATTAAAATGCCATCCGCCTAATATCATGTACAACTAAATAGCAACAGAATATAATGAATCATCATTTATGGCCATGAAAACTAGGTTCATAAAACCATTTCATAGGGTACTGAAAGTTTCTTATGCACAGCTAATGTTTACCCAGAGTTGTGATCGTAGTGATCTCGCTGAAGGGCCCAGTGCCAATTTTATTTTGGCCCATAACACTGAACTGGTACTCAGTGGCAGGAAGAAGATTGGTGACCAACAGACTGTTCTCAGTGGAGAGGTCTGAGAAAGACAACCACTCTTGCTTTTCTTCTTTCCTTTCTGCTGACACCTGCTTATACCTGGAAAAAGAATGTTTGCAAGTTTTCAAAAAATCGATTGAAGACAGGCATAAACCATCCAGTGAAAAGTATGACACTACTAACTTTTTTCAGTAGTGTAAAATTAGCTCAAATAATGTACAGTGCCAACAAATAGCAATGCAGCATGACAACATGCTAAAATCACTTTTTTGAGATTTGTTCATGTTTTTGAGATTTTGTATTGTGCACGCAGCTTTGTGACTCTTCATTGTATGTGCATCTAGAGTGAATTCATCAGATAAATAATCTTCTTATTACAAAAAATATCATCTGACAGACTACAATTTCAAAACATTTTCCCAAGATTACAGAGATGAACTCTAAGAAGACAGATACCAACCAGACAGTGAATTTCTGGGAATATCCTCCATCAAAGCCAGGCACCCAGGAGACATTGGCCTGGTTAATTCCTGGGATCACAGATACTGATGACACTGCATGTGGACTTGTACCTGTGAATCAGAAGGAAACAAGATATGTGTGACATATGAAGTGTGATACAAGAGGTGACACAGCAAGTTGCAAGTTCAGTCTAGATGAGGACTACTCAACTTTGAAAAGCTCAGGGGCCACAAGACAAGATTACCTTTAACCCCTTTAGGGCTTTTATTTAGCTGAAATTCAAGCCCAAAATGAACACAGAAGAACATGTCAGAAGATGTCTGTGCTTACTGTTACAGTAAATATCACACAACCCAAGTACTTTAGTAATGATCTAGATGCTTCAAGTCTTACCGAGCACAAGGACCATTGTTCTGATGGATACAGTGGCCACTCGGTTGGTGGAGCTGCACTCCCATTCCCCCTGGTGGTCTTTACTGAGAGGATGCAGAATAAGGGAGCCATTCGCTGGAACAGTGAACAGTGAGCGAGAGGCTGTGCCAACCTAAGAGGAGCAGTGCCATAATGAAGCATATAATGAGATTAAACACCAATTTTAATTAAAACTTGATTTCCAGCTGTAAAGGGGTGCATTATAATAATTGGAGAAAATGAAAATTCTCAGTTTTTGTGCACAGGACTGATGCTATTTTTTTCTAATGTTAATCAGCTCAGTTTTATTTAAGCAGTTGTAAACTATTGCTGCTGAAAATTACACCTCATAACATTACAGGAATGTTCTAGGTTAAATATGTGTTTAACTCAATCAGCAACATATGTGGTTTGTTGTTTACCACAGAAAATAATTTAAACTTGCCCCTTAGTTTGAAAAAACAAACATAAAACATATGTACAGTAATACACTTTCAATGGAAGTCAATGGAGTATTTAAAAAAACATTCTTTATAAACTTAACATGGTATTTCTACTGATTAGAACTGAAAAAGGGGGATTTTTATTGTAAATACTGTTATTTTGTTTGTGCTACAAAATATGGTAGAATGCCATCACTTTGACAAGTGAAGCAAGAATGTATGTGTAAGGGCACAGTGTAATGACTTTCACCTTTTTCCACCTGACTTTTGGAGCCGGATTACCGGCCATCTGACATGGAATAACAAGCATCCCCCCAACATCCTGTCTGTACTCCTTACGAGGTGACACTTTAAATGATGGAGGATCCTAAAAGATGAAAACACTTATACTATGGCTTGAAAATTCACACTGACCTTATCTAATTGTATTTCCATACCATTCCATCACTTTTTCCCCACAACAGTCTAAGACAGATATTTGTTTTATATGGCAGCCCGTTTCTGCCACTGAACAAAAATAAAAAAGGTAATTGGGACGATGTATCTCACAATTCTGACTTTTTTCCTCAGACCTGCGATATATAAACTTAAAACATAGTTTATAAAGTCAGAATTGCATGATATAAAGTCAGTTGCGTGTTATATACAAACTCACAATTCTGACCTTTTTAGTTTATATCTTAGAATTGTGAGTTATAAAGTCATAATTGTGAGATATAAAATCGCGATTGTAATAAAAAAGCCTTTTTCCCCTCAAAATTGGACTTTATAATTGGCAATTGTGAGTTTATACAGAATTCTGATTTTATACCATGTAATTCCGAGAAAGAAAATCAGAATTGCAAGTTTGCATCACGCAGTTCTAAGAAATGTCAGAATTGTGAGGTGTAAACTTGCAATTGCAAGAAAAAAAGTCAGAATTGTGAGTTTGTCTCACAATTCTGACTTTATTTCTCACAATTGCAAGCTTACGTCACGCAGTTATGAGAAAAAAGTCAGAACTGCGAGTTTGTATCTCACAATTCTGACTTTATTTCTTGCAATTGCGAGTTTGTCATGCAGTTATGATTTAAAAAGTCAGAATCGTGAGATACAAACTTTATTTCTCGCAACTGCGAGTTTATATCACGCAGTTCTCAGAAAACAAGTCAGAATTGCTAGTATGTATCTCACATTTGTGAGAAAAAAAGTTGGAACTGTGCGATAAAAAGTCGGAATTACCTTTTTTTTATTTCTGTGGTGGAAACAGGCTTCCATAGTTATAAACATTTGTATTTGTACATATTTTAATATTTTTATATATTTTAAATATTTATTTTTACAAATTATTATTTTATTACACAAAGCAATATGTAAAAAGCCCTGTAAAGCCCCACCTGTAGTATAACAGTGGTTGGCTCAGACTGGCCCATTGTCCCAAAGCTATTGTAGGGTGTGCACGTGTATACACCTGCAGCATCGTCATTAGTTGTCGCTATGATTATAGAGCCTTCTGAAGTCAGTGTCCATCCAGGATACTGTTGAAAGAATCTCACAGTTATTCTGAGTGATTTTTGAAATAATGCTTTCTGGAGAGATGTGAGGTTATCAAGAGGGGTGTAAGTGTAAGCACAGCATGGTGTCACCAAATCAAAATCAATATGTCAACCATTAGTAGCAGAGAAAAAGCACTTAGGAAAGCACTTAAAAGTAGCAGTGTACATATAAAATGTACGTATAAAAGGTTAAAAAGTTTTTTGTATGGATAGTGAGAAAAGCAACAGTTACTCACCATTCCTAAATCAAGTGGTTTGTCATCTTTGATCCAGTCAACATGTGATAATGGTGGTTCAGCTCTGACGGAGCACGCAATGACACCCTTCATACCAGTGGGGAGGAAGGTCAATGAGGGCATCTTCATCACCTGTGCTGGATCTGTTAAAGAAGAAGTAAAACAATTGAAAATAAATGTTTTTCTCCAATGCATGTTGGCCACAATTATTGGCACCCCTGGAAATTCTTATGTGTAAAATATGTCTGAAGTATATTCCCATTCATATTAATTTTTTTTAGCATACCAGGGAGACTAGGAGCATGAAATTGTCCAGCTATGACTTCCTGTTCCAAAGGATTATAAATATAAAGAAAACTAAGACCAAATTCCCTTAATCATCCATCACAAGGAGTAAAACCAAACAATAAAGTTCTGATGTGCAGAACAAGATTGTTGAGCTTCACAAAATCGAAAGTTGAAAGTTGACAAAAGCTAAAGCATTGAAAATCCACATTTCCACCATCAGGGCAATAATTAAGAAGTTCCAATCAACTAAAGATGTTACAAATCTGCCTGGAAGAGGACATGTGTCTATATCGTCCTAATGCATGGTGAGGAGGAGAGTTTGAGTGGCCAAAGACTCTCCAAGGATCACAGCTGGAGAATTGCAGAGATTAGTTGAGTCTTGGAGTCAGAAAGCCTAAAAAAAAAAAATATTAAACAGCCCCTACATCACCACATATTGTTCAGGAGGGTTTCAAGAAAAATTATCCTCGCTCATCCAAAAACAAAATTCAGCATATTCAGTTGTCAGACACGACTGGAACTTCAAATGACACTGGCTTCTATGGTCAGATGAAACTAAAAAAAGAGCTTTTTGGCAGCAAACCCACCAGATGGGTTTAGTACAAACAGGGATAAAAAGTACCCCATGCCCACGGTTAAATATACTGCTGGATCTTTAATGTTGTTGGCTTGTCTTTCTGCCAGAGGTCCTGGACGTCTTGTTCAGATACATGGCATCATGGATTCTCTCAAATACCTACAGATAAAAAAATCTAAAGATGTCTACCTCTGTTAGAAATCTTATAATGGGCTGTGGTTGGATCAGGACAATAATCCAAAACAAACATCAAAATCAACACAAAAATGGGTCACTGAGCACAAAATGAAGCTTTTGCCATGGCTGTCCCAGTCCTCTGACCTGAACCCTATAGAAAATGAGTGAGGTGAACTAAAGAGGAGAGGCACCAACATGGAGCTGTGAATCTGGAGGATCTGGAGAGATTCTGCATGAAGGAATGGTCTCTGATCTCTTATCAGGTGTTCTCCAAACTCTTCAGGCATTACAGGAGAAAACTCAGGGCTGCTATCTTGGGAAAAGCACGTTGCAATAATTGGGTGCCAATAATTGTGGTCAATATGATCTAGAGAAAGCATTTATTTCACAATGAGATTTTCCCCCCACTCATTGTTTTACTTCAACGATAGGTTAGAATTTTGTGAATTTTTTCAATGAAAGATCAAAAGGATAAACAATGCAGATTTATTTTCACAGCCACCTTTGCTCAGATTTACCAAGGGTGCCAATATTAGTGGAGGACACTGTATTTCATGAAAACAGTGAAAACAGTAATATTGTGAAATATTATAACAATGCAAAATAACCGTTTTCTATTGAATATATATTAAAATGTAAATTTTTTCCTGTGATGCAAAGATGAATTTTCAGCATTATTACTCCAGTCTTTAGTGTCACATGATCCTTCAGAAATCATTCCAATATTCTAATCAATATTAGTGTTGAAAACAGTTGTGGATTCTTTGATGAACAGATAGTTCATTAAGAACAGCATTTATTATAAATATATGTAATAATATAATATCTGGATGTGCTATATTCTATATCTCATGTATTTATAAATTTGAACATAAAAATGTGGTTGAAAATAGTGTTGTTTCTTGTTCAACTTGGGTTATAATAGTGTATGAAATTTATAGTGCAGGCAAATCCAAATCCATTATTTCCATTTTGCACCATGAAATGTGAAATACTTACGCTGCACAGTGAGAGTTGCCGAGGCAGAGGGGGAGAGAGGAAGGCCATTAGTGGGCATGCAGGTGTAGTTCCCAGAATCCTCTGGAGTCAAACGCGATATGAGAAGTGTACCGTCCACTATGACCTTAACACGAGACTTCAGAGACCTAAAACAAACACGCATGAATACTACATAAGCTACACGTTACCTCTAAATATTAAAGGGGAGGTTCACAGTTTTAGAAGAGAACTCACCCAATGTGGTAAATGTCTTCTCCTTGTCTTTGCCACACATAGGTCATGTTGGGTGGGTCAGCTTCAGCCTGACATTTCAACTTGGCATCCTGGGACATGTTGAGAACAGTGTCCGTTGGAGGAATTATGATCACTGGAGGGCCTGTTGTTAGAAAAAAATACACAATGTTCCATAATGCAGCAAAATGAAAAATATATTTCACATGCTTCTCCTTGTAAAAAAAAAAAAAAAAAAAAAAAAAAGTTGCAAATTTTTTGAAAAAAAAAAATAAAATAAAATAAAAAAATAATAATAATAATTAAATAAAATATTTTTATTATGGAAATAATACACTTTAAAAGAACTTAAGTGCAAAGTAAATGTGGTGTTTTCAGACACTTAACTGCATGTTATTTATAATAAAATAGAAATGTATTACAAGTTACAATATTACAAGTTTATATTAAAAGTAAATACTTAACTTTTTATTTTTTTTTTTTTGACACTTACATGCATCTTTATATGTAATTTCATAATTACTTCTATTGTCTTTGAAATATGGTTAAAGTGTACTGTTGAATGCACTGACAAGCAATGGTAAACTCAAACAAACGTTAATATACTATATTCTACTATACTGTTATTTCTATTGAAACTTGTATTATGTATATTTAAATTCAGTATATTTGTAATTACACATGATGAAGTCGCAATTTAGTAAACTAAAATATATTAACTTTAAACGGAATATCAAACACACTACAGTTAAAATTATGATCAAGTACTTTTCATGTGCTTTGGCATGTTTGTCTGTACATCAAAATATGCGTATTTCTATAAAGCCTGAAAAAACGATTATTAAAACATAGTGATTTAATTGTACTTTAAAGTAAAATTTTCATTTGACATTATTACAAAGTGCACTTTTAAACTTCAAAAGATGCAGTGTGTGTTAGAAACATAGTCACACAAGTGTGCTCTCTGTAAATATGCATAAGTGGACTTTTATTAATATTGTAATAATTGCAAGTACTGTACATGAGAAATGCAAATACAAATAAGCACTTAGCAAATGTAAACTTGTATTGTTTTTTGTTTTACCCATTCATTTCCTGGGAATTGAGCCTATGATTTTGCTGTACTGTTTGAGCTACAGACAAGTGTGCTTAAATGTAATGTAATAAAACACCTCCACTAGGTGGCGCCATTCAATCAGAAAAGCTTATAGTTGTCACGTAGAATATAATAGCATAAGCCAGGGGTTTAGAAATTATTACAACTAGGGTGAAAATTGTCTCCCTTCCCCCTTTTTTGACCAATAATCATATTTTAAGACCAAAACAGAAACATCTGCCAATCAGTTACATGCAAGTCGATCAAATAAATGTGCAATCTGCATCAGTAATTCCAATATGGCTTGCACTCACGTACCTTATTTTCACCAAATTAGTTATAATTAATGGGTAAGCGTTATTCCATCTAATATTCATGAGCAAGACTGATAAGGTTCATAATGGTTCCCCCAACACTTCTCAGATCATTTCACTGTACCTAACCAGAGACCAATACAGATAATCACCTTAAATTAGGAGAAAACATCAATGCTGACTTACCAATGACTTTGAGCTTTGTGAGGTGAGTCACATTTCCTTCAGTGTTGGAGGCGTGACACTGATACTGGCCTGATGTTTCTCTGCTTACAGCATGGAAAGATACACTTCCATTCATGATCTATATGAGAGATATGAAGTGTGTGAAAAGAGAATGGAGGATAAATGCATTCTAGATCTGATCCACCATTGCATTTGTGAATCTGATGCAGTCAAAATGTAGGTTTTGAGGGTTTTTAATCCATGTTCATGTTTTTTTTAGTACTAACACCCCACCTTTACTTTCTTTTGAGTATTTATTGGTCGTCCATCTTTAGACCAGGTTATTGTAGGCCGTGGATTTCCCTGGGCTGCACACTTCAGGGTTATCGATCTCCCTACAAACACTTCAACTCCAGGAGGGGAGGTCTCCGTAAATGCAGGAGGCGCTAGACACAGGAGTAAGCACGGAAAACAGTCATGATTTTCAAAAAAAAAAAAAAGATGCAAAGATTTATTAATTATCAAATGTGATGCTATGAAGAGAAGTTCATAAATTAGTTCTCCTTTGTGTTGAATAGTTACTAATAAAAAGCAGCGATGTTACAAAAGTTAGTTTTCAAACACATGCCTACTTCTCTGATTTATTTTTAAATTACATACTCTAATAGTTAAATATTTTAAATAAAAATATTACATATCTTAATAATCTACACTACCATTTAACAGTTTATCTGAAAGAGAAACCTTTTGCAACACTATAAATGGCTTTTATTTCACTTCAGATGAATTTAACTCTCCATGCTGAATAAAAGTTATTTCTTTCAAAAAAAAAAAGAAAAAGAAAAAGAAAAAAAAAAGAAAGAAAGAAAAGGAATTACAGGAATAAATTCTATATTAAAATAGAAAACCATTGTTTTAAATTGCAATAATTTTTCACAATATTACTGTTTTTCTATACTTTAAGAATAAATTTAAGATATAGATTTAAGAAATGCAGCCTTGATGGGCATAAGAAACTCCTTTAAAAAACAAATCCTGAGTAAATCCTGAGTAGCTTACAGCTTTGAAAGCTAAAGTTTTAAAATAGCACCCTCAGTTTTATCAGTTTATTTTACGTTAATGAAAGGCACAGTGGAGTCCAGCCAGGCCTGCAAGATGCTCTTTCTGCTTGGCGTCCCATGGCTCAAAGAACTAAAGAGTTGAAAACTGAACCCAATGTCAGCACAGGCCTCAAGTGGCTTCTGTAATCTGGTCAACACTGAGTCTGAGTGTCAGAAAATGGCCTCAAGGTGTGGCCGACAGAGACAGAGCGGACTCTCGAACAGGTGCATGAGCACAGCCTGGTAACAGGTGCATGTATTCATTCATTGTTCATTGTATGTTTGAATGGAGTCATGTTTGGGTTGGAGACTGCGGGATGAGCATAATGGCATTGTCCCGCTGATCTTACATAAAGAGAATTGCTGTAATGGTTCTGATTCAGACTACTGGTAAAATTGGATATCTTTTCTTACTATAAATAATTCAGGTCTACTCGTTGGATATGGTGAGTGTCACCTGTAACAGAGAGTAGAGTCCAGCTCCCGTTGCTTCCAGCCTCATCTGTGGTTTTGTCTAGCGGTAGGATTCGGCACTCATACAAGCCTTCATCCTCCAAGAGAAGCCCCCTCATCTGCAGGGATGTTCCCCTGATGAGTGACACTCGACCTGGACACAATCAGGAGAGGGGAAGGGTCAGAAATAACAAACATGTACAAAACACGAGAAATTCTGACTTAATGTTTTTGAACCAATTTAAATAATGCAACAACATAGTTTACATTTTGATTTAAACTTAATAAATTAATTTAAATTCTAAAATTTACATTGTACATTTAGGTTATACAAGGAACTTACATTTTAAATGATTTTCTTAATTTAAGAATTAAAATTCAAAAAATACACACTGTACATTTCAGTGTCCATTATACCATTTAGTTTAACTGGAGAAGGCTCAGATAGATTGAGTGTTTAGTCTAGATCATTTTAGCGCTTGAAACTCTGTCTCTCAGTTGCCAGGTGACTGCACCCTGTAGCAACGGTGTTTGCTGACTCACCCCTCCCTCCTCTTTCGACTCTCTCTCCCTGTCTTTATCTCTCTTTCATTCAGGGAAAAAAGCTTTTCAAAGACTTGTTTGTTTCTCAGACTCTATAGTTATTTAAAGAGACCGGCGGTCAAAATCTCCACCACAGAAGCCACATCAAAGATAAAATGGTCTCAAAACTGAAAATCCATCATCTGCAAACACGTGTGCAGCCGATGCATGGAGTATAGCTATGATGTGTTTATGAAAATAGGCGGTGACAGCAATCATTAACCAAGCTCCCAAGAGGAGCGACTGTGGAAACAGAACTCAGCCTGAGATAACAGCTGAGAGCATCACGGTCCATCCACTCTTGTTTATTTTACCCACATGGAAGCCGGAGGTCACGGAAAAAGGGACATGGACACCATATCATCCCTGGGGATTTGGGCTATACAACATGTTCCTGTCCAGCCCAGGCACCCAGGGTACAAGCCGGCACTAAAATGTTGCCATGAACCCTCCTGCCAGTGGTTTGGATTTGAATTTAGTTGCCGTGGTGACAGGGATTAAAATCAGTTCGGGGGCGGGGCTTACGAGGGAATTAAACTCTCAAGTTATTCGACACTCCTGAAAAAAGTTGAGGAGAAAGTAAACTCTTTAGTTTTGAAATTGCAGGCCAGCTATAGTACGAAGGAAATCACAGAGATCTCTTTAGTGTTTCTCCAAAAGAGCAGTGAGATTAAATGAGAGCAAACTGAGACTTCTGTTGAATCTCCTGCTTCACAGATTTGTCTCCAGAAAAGTCTTCTCTAGAGTTTCAGAGGAGATCTCACTAATGTCTCACACTCTGCTCAGATTTGCAAAGATATGAGTCAAAATCTGCTTAGAAACAGCAGTTTTAAAAAGTGATTTTCACTATTATTTAAACCAGGATCTGCATGTTCAGTTTAAATTAGTGCTGTCAATCGATTAAAATTTTTTTATTAAATCACACATTTTTTTTTCTGAAATTAATCGCGATTCATTGAAAAATAAATTTTTAAATATACTTTTATATTGCAATAATCTTCTAATTTAAGTGAACTTAAAACCATCTTCAAATAAACTGTGCCCTTCAGCAAGTAGAAAATATAATTGAATAAAGTTATCAAACACTAAATTCTAAATTAAATCAAGATAAATTAAAGCTTAAAGTTACAGTTACTGATTTACTCTTTTTTATTTTGTTCTTTGATTAACAGACATCACAGCAGCTGGTTATTAGGATATTTTGGCTCTTATTACTTTAAGAGCTGCCGCTGCTGAACATGACATGGATCTGACACTGCTTTAAATGTGACTCATAAATAATAAATACTTACATGCACAGTTTTAAGGCAGCTTTAATTGCTTGGAACTTCATGACTTAACTGACAACATAACTACAACACTGCATGCTCGTAGTTTCTTTCGTGCCTCAATATGAAATGATACAGGCTACAGTGCGCGTTGGCATTTTTTGTGTGATCAGTTGAAGAGCACGCACTACAAGCACAGTACAACGGCAGACAGGACAAGAAGATTTGTTTTTACTGACATATTGCCTGACAACATATCATCTGACCGCAGTTCACTGATGTTCCACCGAAGCTCCTCATCATCTGTACCGTTTCTGCGCTCATTTGACTTACGCCTGGCACTGAGGTAAAGTTGGAGCACACGTCTGAAAAGTCTCCCGTTTGATATGGTCGTAAAAATGTTCTGCGCGTCTAAATAAACACAATTCTTTAGCAGCTGTGAGTGGGGTGACCAAACCTAGCTCTGCCTCTGTTACACTTGCGTTAAATATTTTTAATTGAAAAAATTAATCACCTGTGTTAACGCACTAATTTCGACACCACTAGTTTAAATTTTTTTAGATTTAGATTTTTGTTATCCACCATATTCAACGCGGAAGTAAGCCTATGGGCGAGACTTCTGGTTCATTAACTGCTATAGGGAAATAATGAGAAAACTAACAATGTGCAAAATATATGATAAGACACCAATTTGCAATATCAAGCAGCAAAACGAGCTGTTTTGTATAGCAAAAAATAGTTGGAAGCCGATGAGACCAGAAGTCAAACCCATAAAATTTACGAATGGCCGCGCCCGCTTTTATGGGAAAAATAAGGTGGATAAGATTAGTGTTGTCAAAAGTACTGAAGTCAGTCTATCAGCGGATCCCTAATATATCTGCGCATAGATGGATCTGCTGACAGACATGAAGCGATGATCACTGTAGCCAAACACAGTCATATCTGTGTTGAGCTTGTGAACACTATGGCCAGTCAGTGGTGTTTAAGAATCCGCTCAACAGCGCTCAAATGCTAGCAGGAAATGGACATTTTTAAAATTTCAAAATTGCCTTAAAGGGCACCTAACATGCACAATAAAAGGTTGTAATTATGCACAAAACAAGGAAGTAATTATGAGAAGCCTGCAGAGGTCCAGGAAGTGCATGCGTTTCCTGCAGTCCCACACTGTTTCGGATGTTTTGACTGCATCGTCACTTTCTGAGAAGAAGGAAAAAATGGCGGCCTGAGCCGTTGCTGTCTGTCAAAGACGATAACGTACCTAATACATAACGCATGTTAGTATGAATGTGTTCAGGTGACGTGATTTTTATGAAATGTTATCACTGTCTTCTTAGTTATTTAAAAGATTAAAGAACACCTATTATGCAAAATTCACTTTTACATGTTGTTTGAACATAAATGTGTGTTGGCAGTGTGTAAAATAAACATATGATATCTCTCCCAGACATAACCAATTGTGTTTTTGTAACTTATGCGTGTTTTTATCATAAACTTGTGTGTATTTGACAGTTTAAGTGCAAAAAGACCTGAAAAAGAACTTAGTTTTTTTACTCACATGCTGTGTGGCAGCTGCTTTCTGTGCATGTGCTTTGGATATGCGTGCTCAGAAAACTGTATATCAGAAGTTTTAACTGATATGGCTTTAAAATGCATGATTTTGACTCGATAGCCATGATAATCAAAACCAAACCGTATCTGAGGTAGGAGCTGTAAAGGCACAGTCCTATTCTGGAAAAGTAGACAAGGAGCAGCAGCTCATTTGCATTTAAAGATACATGCACAAAAACAGCGAGTTTCTGCTTCCACTCAAAATAGGCATTTTCCAAGTAATGTAATAAATGATCAGTGTGGTATTTTGAGCTGAAATTTCAGAGACACATTCTGGGGACACCTGAGACTTATATTACATATTGTAAAAAGGGGCATAATAGGTGCCCTTTAAGGCAATTATCAAAGTTTTACAAATTCTTTCCAAAGTATTCTTTGTAATACTCTCCATATTTATGTTCTATTGCTACACTTTTGTCAACAACTGTCTAATTTATTTCTATTTTTTCTCATACACAATTTAAAGAGAAACATCTGAGACAAATGTTATATAAATCAAACATAATAGAGAAGTTAATTCCAGAGCTGTGGGGAAAAAATCAGAGCAATAAATCTGCCCTCTGGGTATAGCTTTATGAGAAAAACAAATGAACCTTAGGCATGAGAGTTTATGCCCATTTATGAATAATTAAAAACAGGACTGGGAAGTGTCTCTTAACAAACATCTATAGTTATTCTAATACATTAAAGCATAAAAAGCATTATCTATGTGTGTTCACCTGTTTCCTGGTGCAGCAAAGATTTATCTAAAGTCTTCACATGCAAGTACAAACTCACTTGTTTACTTATGACTGACTAACCATTTCCCACAGCAGATAACGGTCGTACAAACAAGCGCTCACTCTGTTGCTTAGTCGACAGTGGTTCAAATCTCAGGAGAAACTAATATTAGACTCCTTAACGTATGAAGTAACATAAGCTGTCATTTGTATCCACTTACTTCATCATATGATGCCAATGTTACACCAGGTTTTTGCTGGAAGAATTACAATTATTTTAAGTGTTTTACAACTGTTAAATTGTGTTTAAAAACAAACTTAGGAATCTTTAGGAAGAATGACCTTCAATAATGTAACACTCAGGTCACCACATCCACCTATTTAATTCAAAAAGTTTGAAGGTTTCCTAGTTGGAGGTCGTATTCAACGAGTCTGTGACTTGAGGCTATGAAACCTGGAGTCTAAATCCTATTCGCTACCTTGTATCCCAGAGACATTATGTCACCTCTTGGCACAGGTTTCCCAGGTAGGGACTCTCTAGTTTCAGCTCAGGAAAGTGAGGGTCAGGTTTCACACCATAGTCGTCATCTGTATTCTCTTCATTGTGTTTCAAGACACTGTTATCTTTTGAAATTTGAATCACCACGACGGGCAACTGGGAAGCTGCTTGGTTTGATCAGACCAATGGCCTTTCAAGATAGCGTGCTGCTAGTTAGAAAGAGTTTTGACTCAATTGAGTTTTTGAATGCTGACAGATGAGGGGGATGGGAGGTCATTAGGAATAGAGAGCATCACTACAAAGTCCTCTGATGGTCACGCTTTTCAACGCAATCTACAGATCGCTTCTACTTTACTGTCAATGTAGTTTTAGGCTTCTAGCAAGCTAGATTCTATTTAGTTAAGGTATATAAAAAAGACCATCACAAACCCTATATGTGCTATTGATTTTGTGGAGTGTAAAAGTTATGGCATATCACTATGAGCTCCAGAGTGGACACATGAGACACTTTATAGCCTAAGGTGACGAAATTCACACCAAGCTCACCCTTCACCTCTTCCCATGCTGCACCTGCCCCCCACCTGCACAAAAAGTCCCAGCTTTAGACCTTTTGTTTCTTTTCTTTGTTTCTCATCACATAAAACGACAGTTGTGACGCCCTCTAACCTTTATTGGGCTGTTGGTTTACATGAAGCCATTCATTCTTTCTTTCAGTTCACAAGGAAGAAATGTGAATAAAATCAATATTCAGTGGTGTTCAGTCTCGAAAACCACTGAAAATGCTACTAGAAAATGCTAACACACGCTAAAACACTAAAAGACGTGAAGCCACTATCAACCAAACATTTGTCTATAAACAACAGATTCTTACACAAGTACAAACAAACAAGTAAAATAACAGAAAACAAACAAGTAAACAGTCATTGCTTGACGCACAAGTAAACAAATTTGTTCATAAACCATCACTTGTTGAATTAGTAAAAAAAATTATGGATAAACAAATTCACTAATAAACAATTGTTTAGTGCAAGAGTAAATTCATTTGTTTATAAACTATTGCTGGTTAAATGAGTCAATTTTGCTTACATTATCATTTGTTTGTCCAAGAAAGCAAACTTGCTTATAAAGCCTTTTGAATACTCTATACAACCTGTTGCTTGTCATGCAAGAACTGAAATTGGCATATTAAGTGTTGTGAATTCACCTAAAAATGTTTCTTGCTGCACATGCATACAAAATTGTGTATGAACCTTTGCATGTTGCACAAGTAAACAAATTCACTTATAAACTGTTGCTTTTCGCACAAGAAAATTACTTATAAAGCAATGCAAGTTCGCTTAAAAGATGTTGCTTGTTGCACATGCAAACAAATCTGTGTATGAACTATTAAACATTGCACGAGTAAACAAATTCACTTATGAAGTGTTATGTGTTGCACAAGTAAATAAATTAGCTTAAAAAGCTATCTACATGCACCTAAAAATGGTGCTTGTTGCAGATGTAAACAAATTTGTGTTGCATGTAAACAAAATTGTTGCTTGTTGAACTAGTAAATAAATTAGCTTACAAAGTGTGGCAAATTTACTAAAAAACGTTGCTTGATGTAGATGTAAACAAGTTTGTGCATGAAGTTTTATGTGTTGCACAAGTAAATAAATTAGCTTAAAAAGTGATCTACATTCATTTAAAAATGTTGTTTGTTGCACAAATTTGCGAATGAACTGATGCATGTTGAACAAGTAAACAAATTCACTTATACAGTAAACTGTTGCTTTTTCACAAAAAAGAGGGTGGCAAATTCACTTAAAATGTAGCTTGTTGCACAAGTTTTAGTATGTACCATTGCAAGTTCACTTTTAAAATGTTGATTGTCGCACAAATAAAGAAATGAGCCTATAAAGCACTGCTAAAAGCATTGCTTGTTACACTTGTGAACAAATTTGTGTATGAACTGTTGCTTGCGCACAAGTAAACTAATTTATGAACTGTCACTTGTAAACAAATTTGTAATTCTTTACACATTACCACAATGCTTGGTGCATGAGAAAATGAATTTGACTATGAACGATGCTATAAGGTAATTTAACCAGTTATTTCCGATGCTAAATATGTTTACATTCCACTGCCCGGGGAACATCACGGTGAACAGGTGTAGTGCTGTCTTCGAGAATTTGTTTAATTGCAAAGGGACGCACTGCACTCATGCATAAACTGCAGGGCTGAACCTGACGCCCGCTCACTGCCTGGAAGGTGAGGCTCATCCGAGCACAGAAAACTTGCAGTGTTACCAAGACAGCCTGTTTCTTTCTGTATTAGAGCCACTGTATTTTTAAAAACGGGGGGAAAAGTATTTTCAACCTATTGAAAGACTCTTTTCCCCATAGACACCCTTTGTATTCCAGCTCCCAAAGACACAATAGAGACTTCAGCAATGAGAGGGGAAGAAACTAGAAGGTCCCACAGCACACAAAAGAGCAGAGTTACTGTAAGCTGAGACACGCTATGACCGAAGTGGCACTCAGGAGAACGAATTATGAAAGAGGTGAGAGATACTCCATTGTCCATAGTTGGATGTGGTTTACAACACAGGAGTCCATGGTTGGCAAATGTTTTGAAAAGCACCATACCTGCCTCAACTCAGAGGTAACAGTAAATTTATATGCATTTAAAGGGACCGTTCACTCAAAAATGAAATTACTAACCCTCATGTCGTTCAAAAGCCGCAAGACCTTGGAACACAAATTAACATATTTTTGATAAAACCCGAGAGCTTTCTGACCCTGCATTAACAGCAATGCAACTGACATGTTTAAGGCCCAGAAAGGTAGTAAGGACATCATTAAAATAGTGTGGAGGGTCAGAAAGCTGTCGGATTTTATAAAAAAAAATATCTTAATTTGTGACATGAGGGTGAGTAATGACAGAACTTTTTAATTTTTGGGTGAACTATCCTTTAAATCTAATGCTAAAATGTCAATAAAATCTGTTGAAATGGTTTTCAGTTAATTATAATAAAAATTATTTGTAATTACTGACCAATTTTAATTAACAAAAAGCTGTCTCCACATTTTGCATTCAACTCTGTTACTGCACGATTTTTCCAGTACTACAAAAAATGTAACAAGCAAAATGTGAGACATCCAAAAAATAACATTATTTAGACCCTTTCAACAGCAGGATGAGAAAACAAATACATGATCTCTTTCAACATCCTCAATATTCTCTGCATTCGTCAAGCTCAATGTGAAAAAAAAATAGGAATAAAAAATGAGTAAGAAAAAAAGAATAATCATGCATTTTTCTTCATTTTATGGCAAAAATAAATTTAGCAATTAGAGCAAATCAGCATCTGATCCGAAACTAGATGTTCTTGACTGAGCAAAAACTTAATTTAGGCATAATTTGCAACCGTGCAATTTATTATCACTTCATAATTTTTATTCCAAATTTTATATATTTTTTTAAATTTGATATATTTTATTTTTGATGCAAGGTGTTGCAAAAATTCCAACATTTTATTTATTTATTATCCATTAATAATTTTTATTCCAAATTATTATTATTTTTTAATTTGATAGATTTTATTTTTAATGCAAGGTAACAGTTTTGAAAAAATCAACCCTGTTATTTATTATCCATTCATAATTTTTATTCAAATTTAGCTTTTTATATTTTTTCTTGCTTTAATTTTTTGATGTAAGAGTGTTACGAAAATTCCAACCCTTCATGTGCCTGAGGTTGCTGACCCCCCTAAAAAGTTCTTAGTGCTGAGGCACTGACCGTCATAGTTGGGATGCACTCTGGGATCATGTACTCCAAACTGGATGAGGATGGGGATGTCAAAGCCCTGACGCACCCACTCTATGACGTGCTGAGGAGCAGAACTGCGCTCGTCCAGGGCTGGAAGACTGCATGTCAACACAGCAGTGTCCCCTTTTTTGGCACGGACGTGGACTTCAGCTGCACTTGTGTGATCTAAGATATTGAGAAAATACATGGAAATCTTGTAAATAACAATAAAAACTCCACATATATATTTAAACTAGTGACTTATAAAGAGAAGGATGTTAGTGTGTATATCACTTGTAAAGTAGTTACAGTATAATACTCACTGAATAGGGACAGAACTGCAACAATGACTTCCAACAGAGGAAAAATCTTCAGCAGCATGATGGGTATTCATACAGATTCACATACCTGAAAAACATCAAACATACAAGATCAAACGACAAGCAAACAAACCTCAACCACAGAAAGCATTATGCTAAATGCAACCTGACTAGTGGATATGAGCTGAACCATATAGTATGTCACAAACACGTCCACACCTCCTTTGCTTTGCCTGTTCCTGTAATCTCAGAGCACAGAGGAGGATTGTGGGATCTTATGTACACATTGTATATGTACACAGTAAGCTAAAAAACATCTCTGAATTGAACTAATTCATCTATAAACCTAAACACAGTTGAAAGGAAAGCTGTAAAATGAGTTTGACTCATAAGCAATGAGTCAAACTCCATTCCAGCATGTGATGTCTTAAGCTCACGAGAGGACACTTCTGACTGAAACTCAATTAAATTGAGTTTCCCAGCCGTAAATGTGATTAAATACACTGTAACTACCACAAGCCTCTCTCATTTATTACATATCTCTGCAAAATTAAACATTTGCATTATGGTCTAACTCCACTGAAAAGCCCTTTGTTTTAAAATCCGATTTAAATATCCCATCTCAATACACACACACACTTAATATTGTAAGTGTAAGAGACAAAACAAAATCACATTTTGTAACATAAAAATGTCACACTTCAGGACCAGTGTTGGGGGTAACACATAATCAGATTATTATTTTTTTAATTAACTAACAAAGTAACACACTTCTTTTAAATTTACAAGAAAATATCTGAGTTACTTTTGCAAATAAGTAACAAAAGTTAGAAATTGGGAGTGCAAAGGTAGAGGCACTTTCTTCCTATTAATGTATTAACTTTGGTGTAAAATGGCCTTTTCACAATTGGCAAAAATATAGCCTAACTTTTGGTTTTTTTGTTATTAAAAATAAATAAGCAAGCCCAGCTCAGGTGACAAAAAGTAATGCAAAAGTAAAGTAATGCATTACTTTCCATAAAAAGTAACTAAGCAACAAAATTAGTTACTTTTTATGGAGTAACACAATATTTTAATGCATTACTTTTAAAAGTAACTTTTCCCAACACTGATTAGAACACTGGTGTCACTGCTTGACATGTCATGTTAGCTACTCATATATAGATACTGATCTACTTAACTTGTGTAATGTGGACATTACAAGTCCGTATACCATCAATAATGGCCATGTGGGTAGACAGGAAGTTGTGAGACAATTGCTAATATGCCCTCAATGAATGTCCGAATGTCATTGAGTCATCAGTCTAACACTGCACGTCTCGGGTAAATCATTAACACGTCAAGAAGCAATAGGTCTGTTGGGTGTTGCTGGAAATACTAAAGCATGTGACTCGTGCGAAAGAGTAAAGCTAGCGCTCCACTCCACTGTTACGCACCAGCGCACAATGCAAACGCCTTCTCATTAACCCCCCCCCCCCCCGTGCAATGAGGGAGAGACATTCTTAAAGACTCCTGAAAGGGGTCCCAAGATAATGCCACAGGTCACACGTTTCTCACCGCACACTGGGCTACCAGTCTGTTTACTTTGTTAGCATCTATTCAGACATTCAGAGAACATGTGGTACAAAAATCATGAGAACTTGAGTAATTAAGTAGAATTTTTGTACAAATGCAATGCATCAGCTGATAAACCTGTTTTTCTCTGACAAAAGCTGGTAGGTAAGCGCTCTGTTACTGTTTGCTGTGCGTTCCCACGACTTAAGATAATGTTCTATCAAGGTTTTCTCAAAGTTGTGAACAAACTTTTCTCCAGTAATGTTAATAGAACAGTTATCTAGACTGCCAAATGTTTGCAAAATGATAAAATAAAACATTCCCTTAATGTTTTCTATAATGTTTGAACAAGAAAAACTGGTCATTTTAAACATGTTTTCAATCTTAATGGGAATGTTAGCAACATCTTAACACCATCCCAGCTAGACCAAAGTCCAACATAAATTACCATGCACACAAAAGCTGCCTTTTTGATTTACTGTTGTAGTTTCAATAAGCGGCAGTAAAATCCAATTTATTAACCTTTGGGGGCACGGGTTATAGCACTTGACCATTATAAATATCATCTAACCAGGGAACAAATGTTGAATTATACCATTTTCTGTCTTCAAATGACACAAAACCGGGACCGTACTGAAGGATATAAATCATTGCATTGAAAGGGTTCAATTCAGTTGTCCATTCATACTTGGAGTTTACAAAAGACGGGGTGAACTTGTGTCACAGACTTCGCACAGTCTATAAATCTAGCTGTGATGAGAAGGAACTGGGCCAAACGGAGCGTGAAAGCTAAATATAGCCCATTCATTACAAGCTTAAGCTTAATGCAAAAGGATCACCAGTTATTCAGTTATTCATATCTGACCTATTCTGCATTCAAGTAGAAAAGGATGACAATAAAACTCAGAAATGTTGTTTAATCAAGCTGGGATGTAAAAATGTTCTAAAGTATCAGATGAAGAATCTTAAAGTCAACAAGAAATCAAACTTGACACTAAATCATTTTTTTTAATCGTATGCTATTAACTTTTTAACTCCTGTTTTCCAGTCTAATAGTGACTGTAAAAAAATGTAATAAATTGCGCTTCCAACTTTCTTTTTCTGCTGATGTCACTTAGGCCACACATTTAGTGATTGTTAAAGCAAAATCTGCTTGAACTTGAATCTATGAAAAAATACCTTTTTTTTTTGGTCAAGGGAACCAGGGTGATGCTAATTTGCCTCCAAAAATCTTCACTGCAGAACTCTATATTACACCTACTTTAAATGTTTAAATTCCCATTTTGTAATATTGTGTCATTGAATATCCTATTTCACTTCATGAAAGTAAAATGAGATTCTAAGGGGGCTTCATGACTTTAAATGAGGCCAGAGATGTAACAAAACCTCACATGATTGTGCTCCTCCGAGATGTGGCAAAGCAATAAACTTGAGCTTGACAAAACAAACAAGAAAAATCCACACTAGCAACCTACAACTATTTACTCTTCAAAAGCTTTTAAAACAGAAGTCACGTCATACTGTGAAAGTGAGTCCTACTTTACAAATGCATTTGTTCACTAGAGCAAATAAACAGATCATCTGCAGCAGCTGGAGCTGAAATTCTGAGGCTCAGAGCAGATTCCCCTGCTGACGTGATCGCGGCTACACCGGAGCTCACAGATTTAATCAGCCAAATGGACTAACCATTGATTTGTAGAGGTCAGAAATGTTAATCCACTTTCCTTATTTTACAAAGCTTTAACAATACCCTTTTTGTGATCTCAACAGATGATGCAGCCAGATGTGCACTTAAAAAAACATCCAAACACATTTTAGAATGATAATAGAGATTTAGCTGCTATAGGTGGATTGCTTTAGTCTATGATAAACCTGTTAATCTAAAAAGAAAAATGAAAGGAATGAGATCACTGTTTGTGAAAGGAAAAATATTCAGTCAACCCAAAAGCTGGCCATGAATTTGTCAGTCCTCACCAACATGCAAATTCCTGCAGTGGTGCAAACACAAACAAAACTAACAGTGACAGAAATAAGCACGTAAAAATTCAAAAGTGTCAAACCCTCACCAGCCGTTTGGTGAGGAGAGAAAGTGCCATATCCATGACTGTGTTGATTACGGATTATCCATTGATAATGATTTAAGACCACTGCATATGCAAGTATCATAATCCATACATTGCATGGTGCTGTGCATGAATGCTCACTGATTCGTGACAGCTGGGATCAGATAGACACTCCAGTGTAATCCAGGATAATCTGGCTGCAGCGAGCCTGGAAAAAGTGACAGATTAATATCACTGTAAATAAGAGCGATGTCCCTGATCGGTGCATTCACTGTGGTGTACTGTGAATTTGACTACATTACGCATGCGACTGACTCAGGATCTACATGTGAGTCACACTGGGCTAACATTTGACCAAAGGAAAATTCATTGTCACAACCATTGTTTACACTCAATAAGGATTGTTTACACTCAGTTAGGGAAGTTCGATCAATGAACAGCAATAACGGCAATACAATAAGAGTTACCTAATCCAAGAGAATAAAAAAAGAGAGATTAAATGTCCAAATATAGGAATGAATTCAGGTTGATTTGGACACGTTTCTGCCATTTAAATGACTGGGGAAAAGTGTTTCAATCAACCTGAATTCACCCCATGCTGTATTGTAGATTAACAGGTCCAAATTGATTTGGATATTGTAAAACACTATGCTGGGTAGATGTTGGCAATTCTGCTCGACCTGCCCCCTCAAATCCACTTGGACCCCTTGCAGGGGCAATTAAAACCCTTTCATTTGTCCTCACTGAACTGCCACTGACAGTCAAACGCTAGATAAATCCCCCATTTCTCAAATAAACAGACTAACAACAAAAAAATTACCATAATCTACTTTGTAAAAAGAACCAAATCAGCATATAAATGTTGCTGGCAATATACAACTTAAACTTGGCAAATGAACATGATCCTGTGTGTTATAAAAACTGATAGATAGATAGATAGATAGATAGACAGATAGATAGATAGATAGATAGATAAACCATAGATTAAGTGTAGATTGGCTGAGGTACATCATTTATTAAAGATACTAAGCGCTTAAATACAAGCGACTTTAATTTACTCTGAATTGAACAGAAATTAATTACAAGTCAAAGTGTACATTTTTAATCTAGAAATGTTTCTTCTTTTCAGCCTAGTCTATCTTAAAGAACGGCACTTGTAAGTCAGAGTAAACTGTTGTTTATACTCACCTGTATCACTTCATCTATCAGCTGTGGTAAGCAGCGCTGTTTTGCGTTGAAGACGGAAAAATACCACGATGAGAATTATTCCAAAAGTAAGAATTTATACTCTCTCAGCGTTAATTCCATATCACAATCAATTCTCAAGAACAACTTCAAACATTTTGCCATTGATATTTCATTTTCCTCTTGTTTCTGTGAATGTTGTGAGGAAAACCAAGCGCATAAACTTTGTCACTATGGGAGGTTTGAGCTCGCGCATCAGTGCACCTCTCGCGTTGAGTTCACTCACTCCTCCCGCTGCTTCACCAAACTAATGCAAACACGGCGCGCATGCGCAGAGCCCACACGGCGGGACAAATGGACAAGTACACACATTTACACACAATCAGCTGTCACGTCTAAAGAAAGAATCTGTTTTAATACTAAGTCATACGTAAAATGTTACATTTTACCAGTTAAAAGACAGCTGACATTTAGTACAGAATGTATCAGCCCTACATTTTTAGAGCGTAGTGTGTTTCACTATAACTCTGACCTCACAATAAAGAGCAGAGGTGTGTCTGATATTGTACTTTGGTCGAGATTCTAAACTTGTTTGTCATCTAGGCACACGGAAATCACTCCTGAGACTGCAAAAACCCAGTAAACTAGTGATCTATGACGACTCATGATAAGAGCTGGCATAGAATGTGGTTTGGATGAAATTAGCTTAGGTTAAAATTTGTCATGGGTGTTGCTATGAATTTCAGGGAAGCTGAAACGTAGTAATAAAGTGTTGTATTGTAAAATACAAACACATGCTACAATTTATTACTAACTGCAATGAAATTCGTAGGATCATAATCCAATACTAACTTTAATTGTCTTCTTCTGAACAATAATGATTATTACTATTATTATTGCTCATCACGGTTAATAATAATAGTAATGATTATTTGTTACAGGCCTACTATAAATTACTACACCTTCAAAGTTTGGCTTGATTTTAGTAGTCTTATTTATGGGATCAAACAGTAGTTTGCGAGCCCCCTAGCGGTGGCAGATCACATGCTATCGTGGGTCCAACACTTTCAACTATTGCCCACTAGAGGGCAGTGAGGTTCTTGTATTTTCTCTTCAGAACAGGGAGTGTCTTTGGCTGTTCACATTCCGAAAGGAACTCTACCCTGCTGCATATTTCACAGTATATTATGTGAAACGGTATACATTATGCACCAATAAATGTTTCAAACAGCAGTAAGCTATGTCGTCTTCATCATGCTGCATGATTAATTCTGCAAACTATATCTAGTTTTAACGTTGGAAATTAAAGCTGTTACAAGTCAAACAGGATACACAGTAAAGAAAGATATGAAGGCTGATATTACCTCTGGTTCAATAACACTGAAAACTGAAGGTCTTGTTTTGTTGGACACCCAGTTCTCTGCCCTCTGTTATACAGCCTACTTCAAATGTAGTAAATCATCCAGGTATTCGATAAAAGTTTAATATTTAATATTGCACAGAATAATACTTCTCTAACCATAAAACAGTAAGAGAAGTGTGGTTGTACTGTACACCGTGTAATCAGTCTAATGTTATGTTTATAATGTTATTCCGAGTGAATAATCAGTCACATGTGTGTGTGTGTGTGTGTGTAAACCCTTTGTCTGCTTCACTTACATAATATACAATATACATAAATATTAAAAACTATTAATCAAAAATGTTTACTTCTCATATCCCTCAGTGGACAAATTTTTTGTTCCCTTCTGTTGAACATCAATACTTCCTTCAAACTTTTTCAATAAAATGAATAAAACCAGTTTATTCCACAAAATCAATACTGCATAGCAACTAAACTAGCAGTCAAAAGTTTGGACACATCTGCTCAGTCTAAATTAATACTATTTTCCACACTTCAAAATAATGGTAAGGTCATTAAAACTACAAAATAACACATATGCAAGTATGGGAACATATATAAAAGTGTATGGGAAAACGTAGTAAGCAAAAAAGAGAAGCAACATAAATATCGTAATTGTAACCACCTTTTGCTTAGATTCTAGCTCTGAATCCACCTTATTTTTCAACGCAGAAGCCGTTGTGTGTGAATGCGCGAGACCTCCCGTGCATTAGCTGCTGTAAGGAAATAACGAAGAATAACAAAATGCAGTAAACTGTGAAACTGTTTACACTACAAACCAGTGTTTTAAGATTAGTACATTAAAATAATATGGTAAGACACACTAATTTGTAATATCAAGCAGCAAAACGAGCTGTTTTGTACAGCTAAAAATAGCTGGAAGCGGATGACACCAGAAGCCAGACACATTCAATTTACAAATGGCCACGGCCACTCTATTTCTATTAAAAATAACATGGATACTCAGGACTTCATGAGGTCCATCTTGGGACACTTTTATTCACTTTACAGACTAACTTATCCAGTTGTTTTTTAAAAGAAAATGTATATTATTTTCATCTTTGGCATACAAATCTAATTTGTGTCCAAACATTTGACTGATACTGTATATACAGTAAATAACATGCTTCATTACATATAAATACATTTTCTAGCTTTTAAAACAATACTTTTTCAAGTTTTATAAAAGCTACGAAAATATCAGCATATTTCTTGTTGGCCTTTTATGTATTTAGCTAAATAAATACTCTATTTTGCTTAATATTGCACTTCTGTTTTCTTTTGGTAAAATAAAGATATTCAACTCAATAAAGCACAGTGTGCCACAGTTTCTCTCCTAGAGAAACTCAGAGTAAACAAAGAATGAATGTCTAAAGGCAAATCATGCAACATCTGCAGAAAACACATCAAAGTAACAGCATTCAGTATGACCAGATCCGTTCAATCATCAAAGTCTGGGATGTCATCGTAAGAATAACCCCGGTAACCCTTGGAAGCATAATAAGCAATCCGCAGATGATAGAATCCGGGAAGAAAGATCAGAATGCCGATGATGAGAACTGGAATCGTGCGATCTGGGTACTACAACAAGACCATACATTACTGTCTAACACACTGACAGATATTTACAATACTGCAGTTTTGTTTACTCACCATAACATCAATGTATCCTGCCAAAAGAAGGGATCCAACAACAATCAATACAGAGCCAAGCAGAAATAGGAATGCTGCCAGGGCAATAGCCTTGTAGGGTACTTTAGGCGGTGTTTTCTTGAACTACAAAACAGAGCTTATTCATTTGTGCCACAAACAATACATATATAGTATAATTTAAATATTTTCCTGCATCAGTTTTTCTCACCTGTAGATCAATGTAGCCTTCATCACTATCTGCCAGCCTGGAGTATTTCACCTTATTGTTTGGAGCAGCACTGGCTGTGTTGTTTCGACTTGCCATCATGATGATGTTCAGACTTATTGGCACTTGAGGATAATGAAGAGTAGCAAACTATACCGTGATCATCTAAGTGTGCATCCGGTTTTTATATGGTTTATTCTGGAGACAGGAGAGAAAGTTAACTTTAAATGCAGTACATGCATCACAATTAGTGCAGCAAAACTCATGCTGTCTTCTATCATTTTCAGACTGTCATGTTTACTGTCTAAATACCAGTCCACATAGAAATTCAAATACAGTAATTTGATAACATCCTGGTGATATAGTCTATTGTCTCAAGGTAGGCAATTCTTTAATAGCAACTATTATATAATTAGATAACACACCCAAGAGGTTATTTATACAGACCGAGTCATAAACCTTGTATTGCTGTTTCCGACTGTGTGTTTCTGCTTTATAGTTGGTGAGTTTATAGAAGCGCTCATATACTCACCAGCTCGTGCCTTTTAAGTATATATTCTTTCACTAAGCGAAAAAATAACCAGAGACGCGGGGTAATTTGATGTCGTTTCGAGCCAACGGAGTTGATTTTTAACGGCTACTTCCACAGCACTACGAAAACTTTGCTTTCTTTCCCTTGAAAACACTGCTCATCCCTGTGTGGACATTGTTTACTTCCTTATTCCCATTCCAACCTGCGCGCGCGCAGGAAACAAGAACCGCGGCAGCCAATAGCAACTCGTCTTAGTTGTTATGTAAATGACAGATATCATTTTAAGGAGTAAAACAAAAATAAATAAATAATAAATAAATAAATGACAGTTTTTGCTCAGTATGTTAAGGAATGACATATGAAACATGCACCAGAAGCATATTTTTGACGGTTAAAAATAATTCAAAGACAAATGTAATAAGAAAACAGAATAAACAAACAAATACACTTTAAAAATGGACTCAGTTATGACAATTACTAGATTAAACTGATATGCTAATAATAATAATAATAATAATAATAAATAATAATAATTTAAAATACAATTAAAATAAATGGAATGAATAAAATGTAACTTGTAATTGTGTGTGGATACGCTGTTACCTCCCACCGCTCATCAGATGCAGATTCAAGTGAGAAATGAATTCGACAACACCAGCTCTTACACTAAATTACCATTTAGTCACAGCTTCCTCTAAATAATTCCATTTCTCATTCCTCTCAAAAATCCTATCTGAACCTGTTGGTTCAGATATTTCTGAGCGGAATAAACAAGTTCAAGACTCTCTGTTCTCTGAGGGACAGTATATTTTTCTTTTCTTTTCTTTTCTTTTCTTTTTTTTTTATTAAAGCACAGGTTTTTTTTTTAAACTCTTCCAATAATTTCCTGATAAACTTAAAATATGGTGTTTGATAACTTTTGATTATTTTTAAATTTAATAAATAGCTTCTGAAATGCCTTGGACAGTGCTTTTCTAACTAACTTGAGAGCCAATTCATCTTCACAGGGGTGGAATTTGCTTTTTTGGTATGTGGGTTCAAGTAAGAAAACCTGGAAAAAATATGGAAAAAACATTAATCAGAAATTGATTGCGACATATACTATATTTTCCCCGAATAATATCACTAAATAATTTCATTATACATTCAGAAACCGGTTGTGTAGATGATGTATTGGCATAAACTCATTTTTTATGATATTAATACAGTGAGAATATAAGCACTATGACAATGTACTGGTATTTTTGTTTATTCTAATATTCTCTAATGGATACACTGGACCGGATGTGTTTTCTACAGGCCAAGACACTTTTCAGGTGCTAAACCTCATTCATCTGATCTGTTGTTTGTTAGTGTCTAAGAGAAGGATTAATTTCTTCCTCTATATTCTTTATGGTTTGTGCAACTGCTGATGCTGGCTGGCTTCCAGAGTAACCCTACAACTAAACAATAAAGGACCCTTAATATTCGCAGCACGTCTTGAGACTGCAGCTTTGAGGCAAGTGCTTCAATAGCTTAAATATTTAAAGTGACAACAAGGGAGGGGATGGATGCCAAGGCATTCAAAGTTTGTGCAAGCAATCAGTCATGCTTGCATTAAACTTCTACATAAAGTTCTGCATCAAGCACGGCCAGGAACAATATGAAGAACATGAGAAGGAAAACAAAAAATATATAGACAGTGTTCATGGTTTTGATTTAAGGACACAAAAGCTCATGGACATAAGATCTTGCATGAATAAGCTTTCTATGATGGATGATGGTGCATGGAGCCAAAAAAAAAACACACAAAAAGAAGAAAGAGGGTGCATATGTTTTTCATTTCTTTGTTTTTGGAGAAACATTTTAAATAAAAATGAGTTATTTACACTATCTTGTCATTCAAAACCCATAGCCTTCTGTTGAATACAAAAGTAGACATTTTGAAGAATGTTAATACTGCTCTTTTCCATACAATGGAAGTGGATGGGGACCAGGAGCTGTCAAACTTCTAAAGAACATTATCAATGTAACCTACAAAGAAAGTCCAGAAATAACATGGCATCTAATTTATGTTCCCACGCAATGACAATAGAGGCACATAACCTTTGGAGAGTTGGAGGACTTTTCTTGTTCTGGTAGTAGATTGAGGGCATGGATTATTGTGGAAAGAATTATGAAACAAATCATGATGACGGACCTTTGAGAGAAAGCAATGGACAGTTAGAAAAATACAAAGCGACATTCACAGCCACAGGTGGACATGCCATTTCATAAAGCCACATAAATCATTTATTTTCTTTGGCCGTGACATTCACTTTCATTACCAAAGCTGACCTTCAGCGACATCAATGATCAGCGCTGATGAATTACACCATTCTCCACCGACTGTTCATGCAGAAACAAATCGTGCTCATTGTTATGCTTTATTTAGTTCAGATATATTGCTATTCAAAAATACATCAAAAATGCAATTGATACAGACAATGACTTGAATAAATGTCTTATAAGAACATTCTGAGTTAAAATTCACTTTGACAGTCTTGGTCAGTCAAGGTTATGTAATCGCAAGAAAAGATTAAATGTTTGAGTCTCAAATTCTTGAAAAAACCCCCAAAAAAACCAAACAAACAAATGTTGTCATAATTAGTTTGAAGTAATCATTTATTATTATTATTTCTTAAAAATATAAGAAAAATTTGCTTTAAAATATTATTTTTAATATGTCTGTTTGTACATTGGAAACGTCTCTGAAAATATTTTTGTTTTGTTTTTTTCCCCCAGAAAAATGATTAAAAGCATTATAATACTACATTTCTACCTGACACGTGGTTTAAACATTTTTTTAATCATGTTTATTATTTTTATCATATATAAGTCAATGAATATGTGTGTGTGTGTGTGCGTGTGTGTGAGAGAGAGAGAGAGAGAGAGAGAGAGAGAGTGGAAGTAACCTATGAGGTTACTGTTGCACTGTTGCATCCCATCAGATTCCTCATCAGACTCGTGTTAAATTTATTCGCTTTTACAGATGTTTCTCCGAATGACGGTAAGTGTAATTTATTTTGAGGCGGATATTTAATCGGAATGAAGAAAACACTCGCGAATTGTTTGATTGATTGAATGAATATAATTGCGAACCCAGCATTACATACGCGATTATTATAGTATAAGAACCGGTGATTATACCTCTTACCTGAAGAGCTGCATGATAATTAATCGATTTCGAGTTCGTTTAAAATTATGATTTGAATTTGTATCAAATTGTTTAGTTCAAACTGTGTTACTGTTTTGTGTGGCAGTATGTCTAATTTGTGGACAGTTGGTAGAACTAGCAGGCAACGTGACGGGGTAAGTTGTCACAACTGCCATGTCTCAGGTTTTGAGACAAACGTCTAATCACACAAATGCTTGTTTTCTCTTGCAGTGCTTGTATTGTGTGAAAACGACACGCTTTCTTAACTCATTTAATCCCCAAATTATCCTAGCGAAGGGAGAGCATTTCTCCGCAGATAGTCGAAATAAAACTACATCTGCACGTTTTTTTCTCAAAAGTTTTAAAAGTTATTCCTGGTCAGATAATTAAAGATGGTGAGAAACTCCAGAGTAACTCAATACGATGAAAAGAAAGTTGCAAACAAAATATTCTGATTATGAGGTAGGCTAGCCTATATGATAAGCCAACCAAAATTCATGCATAGCCTATTTATTTTTACTTTTACTGTGTTGCATTTAATGTAAAAATACTTTGATTATGACTTTCGTTATGTGAATTAATTAACATGTTTATTAAATGTTTATTAAATATTAATTAAATGTTTATTAAAATTCGGGCTCACAAATGTGATCAATGACATGTCTTGTGATAATGATTTATTTCACTTCTACATTAATAATAGAGCACATAGAGGCGCCAACCGGTATGAAACAGCTGTAGTTGTCTTGATGATTAGAGCTTACAGCTCATGAAAGTCAGAAATCCAGTATCTCAAAATATTAGAATATTTACATCTGAGTTTCATTAAATGACCATCCCTACAGTATAAATTCCAGGTATCTCTTGTTCTTTGATACCACAATAATGGGGAAGACTGCTGACTTGGCAATGGTTCAGAAGACAATCATTGACACCCTCCACAAAGAGTGTAAGTCACAGAAGGTCATTACTGAAAGGGGTGGCTGTTCAGAGAGTGCTGTATCAAAGCATATTAAATGAAAAGTTGACTGGAAGAAATTGGGTAGGAAAAGGTGCACAAGCAACAGGGATGACCGCAAGCTTGAGAATAGTCAACCAAAGCCGATTCAAACACTTGGGAGAGCTTCACAAGGAGTGGACTGAAGCTGGAGTCAGTGCATCAAGAGTCACCACGCTCAGATGTCTTCAGGAAAAGGGCTACCAAGCCACTTCTGAAATAGAAACAATGTCTGAAGCATCTTACCTGGGCTAAGGAGAAAAAAAACTGGACTGTTGCTCAGTGGTCCAAAGTCCTCTTTTCAGATAAAAGTAAATTTTGCATTTAATTTGGAAATCAAGGTCTGGAGTCCGGTGGAAGAGTGGAGAGGCACAGAATCCAAGCTGCTTGAAGTCCAGTGTGAAGTTTCCGAAGTCAATGATGATTTGGGGTGCCATGATGTCTGCTGGTGTTGGTGAATTGAGTTTTATCAAGTCCAAAGTTAATGCAGCCGTCTACCAGGAGATTTTGGAGCGCTTTATGGTTCCATCTGCTGACAAGCTTTATGGAGATGCTGATTTCCTTTTCCAGCAGGACTTTAGCACCTGCCCACAGTACCAAAACCACTTCCAGGTGGTTTGCTGACCATGATATTTCTGTGCTTGATTGGCCAGCCAACATGCCTGACCTGAACCCCATATGGAATCTATGGGATATTTTCAAGAGAGAGATGAGAAACAGTCGATCCGACAATACAGACGAGCTGAAGGCTCAATAGTGCCTCAGCAGTGCTACAGGCTGATCACTTCCATGCCACACCTCACTGATGCTGAAATTTGTGCTAAAGGAACCCCGACCAAGTATTGAGTGCATAAATGAACATACTTTTAAAAATAACTTTACATAACTTGAACTTTTCTGTTTTGTAAATCCTTTTTTTGATTGATCTTAGGAAATATTCTAATATTTTGAGATACTGGATTTTTGACTTTCATGAGCTGTAAGCTCTAATCATCCAAATTAAAACAAAAAAACTTTTGAAATGTTTTACTTTACATGTAATGAATCTAGAATATATGAAAGTTTCACTTTTTGAAATAAGTTACAAGAAAAAATGAACTTTTTCACGATTTTCTAATTTTTTGAGTTGCATCTGTATATTTATGAATTGTTTCATGTCTTTTTTTTTTTCTTTTCTCCAAATACCAAATAACATTTCCATTGTGACAACTTCCCTTTTAAATGCCTTTGATTATAACAAAAATACAGGAAGCCTTTTGGTCGGCCCAGTTACATAATATTGTCAAACATTACACTGTATAATAATATAATAAAATTAGTATCCTTAAGATTCCCTCTCAATTTGGGCACTGTATTTGGCCCATAGCCAGTGGCTCACCAGATGGATGATAAACAGACTCAGAGTCAGCACACACCTGATTAAACAAAACATGACTTTTGTTTAATCATACATTTTATGGTTTGAATGTATTCATTTAGGTTTTATTTGTAAGCACAAGGCATATTAACTATGTTGCTATGGTTTGTTGAAATATTGCTCTTGCCAAAACATTATAGATTTCGGTGTTACTGTTGTGTGTAAATCTATCTATAAATTTCCTCAAGATTTGCTTAATCAACTTAAAAACTATTTCAATAAGATTTCTGGCAACACAACTTAAATTGCTTTTCCTAAGGATTTTGGAACAGGAACTTCTTAGTCCTATTTCAGTTAAAGACATATATTTGGCCTGTATATGAGCTCCTGCATTTAGTTCATTACACCATATTGACAAAAAGATCAGTCCTAAATGGCTTTTGTGGACTGAGGCGCCTAAACATCCGCAGGACACAACTGCTACACCGAAACAGTAACTTGAAGGAACAGGCACTTTTCCATCCATTTACTTATTGCAGAGGGCTTAAGAATCACGTGCATTGAGCTAAAGACAGATATTGAGACATTTTTATGATAATATATATTGTGAGAGTGTGAATTGTAAGTGCCTCAAAATATTATATACTGACAATAAACATAAATTTCACCTGTGATCTCTTCGCATGCAAAATGAATCAGTCAGTCTATATGGTTCTTTATGATGAATCAGTGACTCAGTCTGAACAGAACATGGTGGCTGAATTTAGAATTGTATAATAGCACACTGCTCTTACTATTTCTGCCATATAAAGATATGGAATGAAACCGGTGACTCCATCTAAATAGAACGCATAAGCTGTATCCGAAATTCACATACTGTAGGTACTTCAATTGAAGAAGAATGACAGGATACTCAAGCAAATAACTGTTACTGTTTGGAAAGCAATGCTAAAACGCTAATTCATAAGGTTAATGGAAGTTAAATCACTTTAGCTACTTATTGACAGGCCCAGATTAAAAATTCAGAGGCCCCTGGGCACAATGTCTTATTGACCCCCCGGCCCCCCACACCCCCACACACACACATGAGCACAATCGAGGTTTTGAACGAAATAGGGTACTATTTGTTGGAAACACCTCTAGCTTATACAGGCTTTACACTGACATGTTATAGCCTATGAACATAACCTGAAGGACAATATCAACACCTGTGCACATCCTCCATCACACAGATGATCACACCACATGATTTCAACAATACTTTCCTGGACCACCAGTGGCAATCTTTGCAATAAGTGTAAAAAGAAATGCTATTTATATTGGCAGATGCTATTTGCACCTCAGTATTTTTGTACATTAACAGGATGCAATAATAAGCTACAACCTCATTTATGAAACTTGCTTAAATATATGAGTAAATTCAGAGTATTTTTTTTTTTTTTACAAATAATTTGTAAACATCAGATTTGATAGATAAACATGCATGTTAATGAATTCCAATCATTCCTAAATAGGGTGTGATATTGACTAATGACAATTTTATGATTGGTTTATACTACAGACACATAATAAGGCAGAATAGTTTCTACTGTAATAAATGTTATGCCAGTTAGCACTGCATTATTCATATACTTTATTTATTCTTTACCTTGAAATGACTTTTTTTAGCTACAGCGATTTCTGGGTTAAGGCTAGATGGTATACAGATTCGTCTACTGGGCATGCGCAAATCAAAATAGCGTAATTTTGTCACACTTTACAACAATAATTACTGTTTTTGCATTATTGTAAGGGGTAAGTTTAGGGTTGGGGAAGGTATAGACATTAATACAACACAATTCAATAGGTAGAAAACTTAATTTATTGTTAGCCTCCGGTTTTAGCTGTATCCCTTCTTGCCACAACCTGATAGCTGGGTGCCTTGTCCATATTAGGGATTTCCTGGTACGTCATAAGTTATTACTTCTATGAGGCCATTTTGGACTATCTGCATGAGAGCTCCCTCTGGCTTTGAGTATGAATGAAACACACTGTGTTTCACTATCTTGTCTCTTGCATTTAAATTTAGATTTATTCACTCTGGCCCTTGCTACTTCTACATGAACACACTTGCCCGAAAAAAAGGGGGGGGGGTATACATCCCCCCACACGTCCCCCATGTGTGTCCACTAAATTGTTTTTAGCCAGCTGAAAAATGCCAGGTGCTCTTCTAAAAACACCCTGCTGGTGGTGCTTGAGAATGCTTTGATGGCACAGCGTTTTTCCAGCTGAGACGCTTTGGTTGCTATGATTTGGAATATCCACGGCAGTAACATATTACTGGTATCTCAGTTTGAAGAATATTACTGAATATAAAAAAGCACTAACCATTCACTTCTCCACTATTGTTCAAGTAGGATGATTGGTCAGTGTAGTATTGGTCCTGCCCCTCCTCCATTGATTGGATGACTGGGTAAAAATTGATGAGCGCTGCGTTTTACCTAAAGTTACGGTGCGTTTCCACTGGCATGTAGCGAGTGCAGCGGACTGAGTGTTGTCAGTTCATTCCTATAGAAGTTGAGCTTAAACGCTCGTGCGGTGCATTATGGGATTGAAAGCGGCGTAGAGAAAGCATTGAGAGCGTCCAGGAGCGTCAAAAAGTTTGGGCATTCCTCGATTTCAGCAACAAAATCTGAAATGAACTGCCCCATGAATTCTGTTCTTTATGCTCAAATAGCGTTAAAAAATCATATTTTTCAAGCTATACCAGCCACTGCGCATGTGCAGTCCTATGCGCGAACATAGGTGACATATCTATGAGCGCGAGTCTATCAGGTTTCGATGGGAACTGGAGCTTCTAACGGCAGCTTCAGTGACAATTGGCTGTTTTATTCAGAAGGCAGGACTATTCCACCATACTGCGCGTTGCAATTTATCCCATTCATTAGTAATAGGAGTGAACTGTCTTTGTATTTCTATAGTCTTTGAGTATATGTAGCTTGGCAAAAGCCAGTTTTGAAAGTCTTTCTCACTACTACCTACACCACTGAAGACACTAAATTAAATGCGTCTTTTTTTTAATCTGGACCCAACCAGACATTTTTGGGCGGAGCTACTATGATTAGCGTTTGCCAACAAGCGTGTTATGTGCACTTAGTGTAAAGACACTCTTTTTTTTCTATCTTGGGCCTCAAGTGCACATGGGCCCTTGGGCCCGTGTCCATAATGCCCATTGGATAATCCCATCTTGCTTATTGATTGTTGTCGATATGTCAACTTGTAGGTAAAAATACATATTCATAAAGGTGTTGCATAGAAAAAAAAAGCAAAAATAAAAAACATGGGGAAAATAACATTGTTTCTTTGGTTTAGCATGTTAGCATACACCAAATTACTTGGTGAGGCTTTGTGCAAAAAACAAAATCCTGTCAGAAATATCGCTTACAATCTGTTTTTCCATTCAGACTGATTGGTGAATCAATCTGAATAGAATCATGGACTGATTCATTCAAATTTATTAGTGAATCAGTCTGAATATACCATATAGCTATTGACCTGAATCATGGACTAAATCATTCAGACAGTTCACTCTCTCACTGATCATTTGCTTACTGAACCACAGGTTAATCTGCCTGACTCAAGCCAAGTATTTGTACTTCTGGAAAGCAGTGCTAAAAAGCTAATTCATTAAGGTTAATGAAACTTAATTAAATCACTTTAGATACTTATTGATTGTTTACATGTTAACTTGTCGGTAATATCATACATATCCACAAGAGGGTTCTGTAAAAAACGATGGAAACGTAAAATGGGGAAAATAGCTAACATTGTTTTTGTTTTTAGCATGTTAGCATACACCAAATTGCTCAGTGGCCTTTGGTCCTGCCTGAAACGGTGCTTACTATCTTTTTTTTTTTTTCTTTTCTTTTTAAGGTTTCGAGATCATAGAACTATGATGGCTAAAGGCTGATATCAAAACAGATACCTGAGAAGATGAAATGTCAGTCAAATGTCTTCAAGTGTGACTGCCAGGCTACTAGCATGTTTGTGTTGAAACCACAAACATATTAAAAGTCATGGATGGTTATCATCTGAACAGCGTGTTTGCTACTCACTCTTAACTTCATAACTTGCACATAAAGACTCTCACATCATGACCAATGTGCTTTCAGCAGAAGATAACATAAGTTTAACCTTTTTTCCTGAGAACTGTCCCAACTGCACTGCGATACCTGCGTTTGACATAGACATCACAAAGACACTGGCTCTGGGCCTGGTGCTGGTGCTCTTTATAATATTCGGTGTGATGGGCAACATCCTGGTCATCCTCTCCGTGGTGTGCCATCGCCACCTCCGTTCCGTTACGCATTATTTTATTGCCAATCTGGCTGTTGCGGACCTGCTTCTGAGCTCTCTGGTGCTCCCGTTCTCCGCTGCATCTGAAGCCTTGGGCCGCTGGGTGTTTGGTCGTCCTTTATGTAATGCCTGGACTGCGCTTGACGTGCTGTGCTGCACGGCGTCCATCCTCAGCCTCTGCGTGATCTCTGTGGATCGTTGCTTGGCTGTCAGTTACCCGCTGCGGTACCCTTCCTTGGCTACAGGTCGAAGGGCACTGGCAGCAGTGGTGGCTCTATGGGCTCTTTCAGCTGCCATCTCTGTTGGCCCGCTGTTCGGATGGAGGGAGCCCATGCCGGAGGACGAGTCGGTGTGCAGAGTGAATGAAGACCCGGGGTATGCCATCTTCTCCGCCGCATGCTCTTTCTATGTGCCGTTGGCGGTGATTTTGGCAATGTACTGTCGGGTGTATGTGGTGGCCCGGCAAAAGACTCGTTCAATGAGTAAGGGCAGGCAGACAAATGGGATAAATGAGCATGGAGTGACCCTGAGGATCCACTGTCGCAACGCCCAGCAGGCCGCAGGGAAGGAGGAAGCAGTGCGCTTGAAGAACTTGCACTTCGCCTTCATGCGTCTGCTTAAGTTCTCCCAGGAGAAGAAGGCGGCCAAGACTCTGGGAATTGTGGTGGGCTGCTTCGTGCTCTGCTGGCTGCCTTTTTTCCTAGTCCTGCCCATAAGTGAGTATAAACTAGGGCTGTCAAACATTTAATCACATCCAAAATAAAAGGTTGTGTTTAGATAATATATGTGTGTGTACTTTGTATATTTATTATGTATATATAAATGCACACACATGCATGTATATACAAATATTTATATTTTTATATATATATTTATATAGAATTTAGATTATATGTAAATATAAATATTTTACATATAAATATACATTTTTTTCTTAAATATATAACTGCACGTTTATGTATTTATGTATGTATATTAAATATACACAGTAAACACACACATATTATGTAAACACAAACTTTTATTTTGGATCACGATTAATGCAAACAAAATGTTTTTGTGAACACACAGCAAACCCCATGCAAAACAAACAATCAAATAAAATACAATTTAAATTCAGGTAATATTTTTTTAAATATTAGTTTATACTTATTAATTAGTATATTTACAATATTAATTTGTAAATATGATTAAGTTTTTATGGAGCGACACCATGACATTTGCCAACCTGAACTAACATTGTTTTTGCCATAAAAGAATCAATTATCTACTAGTTTTAGCAACTTTTTGTTTTTGTTTTTCGCTTTGCTTTTTGTTTTATTTTTTGTGTGTTGTGTTTTGCTTTTTAATTTTGTTCTTTGTTTTTGGTTACACTACACATCTGTGATTTGATTGTGGGGTTTTTTTTTCAAATATTAAACTGTTTTGTTAAAATATTACTTTTGTTTTTATTAGAAATAATGATATAATATAATGTCAAAGTCAATAGAAGTGTCAAAGGTTTGAATATGAATGTATGAATGAGATTTGAGAGCCACTGGTTAGTAGCTTGTTTTGTTTTGTTTTGTTTTTTTGTTCTGTGTTGTTTGTTTTGCTTTTCTTTTTTGTTTGTTTTGTTTTTCTACTATTTGGTCATTTAATTGGTTTTTCTTTTCATTTTTTAATATTAGTTTTGTTTTTCTTGAGATGAAATTTAAGAGCTGCTGCAGAGGGGAGATTATCATAAATATAAACAGTCACAAATGAGATTTGAACAGCTTAAATTTGGGTCTGTTCCTCATACAAATCTATTGTACGGCTTCAGCGGAAATTTAGTGCATAAGCATCATTTTGGCTGTTTCCTCCTCATTCATTTTCATTGCTCAGAAAACAGCCAGAAGAAAGTAACCCAGATTCGTAACAACATGAGTGTGAGTAAACAATAACTGAATTTTGTTGAAACTTTAACTGCATTAACACAAAGAACATAATGCTCTGAATATTTCGTTATTTTAAATGAGGCATGTGAGCATGTTTGATAGACATGCTGTTTTCCAGCGCAACACATTCAATTTATTTTCTGCTGTTTATTCTCACCCGTGTTTCCAAATGACCCAATGTTCTCCCACAATATACGCCTCTGTGCGTAAACATCATTGACATAATCCTTGCTGGGCCTGTCATACTGCATTTAAATGAGCTTGTATACAACAAAAGAATGAATTATGAAAGAAAGAGAAAGTATTGCAGTCTGTTTCAACCTAGAATAGAGACATTTATATGCTAACCAGCAGCCCTAGTTCAGAAAACCATCTTTTGTATGGATTCCACATGTGTTTGCAGGCAAATCATTTGAGCTTGCATTGAATGTTTGATGGAAATACAGCTTATTTATCAGCCTGTGTGTTTAGTAATTGGACAGCTAAGATGCTATGAGTCAGTCATTTGTGCATGAGGTTGAAAGCTTTCAAAATACTGGGAAGAAATGCACACATCAAAGCAAAGCCTTTGAAAATATGAAACATCCAAAACCATTTGACCCACCGTCTTGGAATGACCCTTATGAATGATGGAGGTTTCTTGCTGCATATAGTAATTTCGTCTTTTCATTCTTTCTGTGTCTCCGAAGGCTCCATCTTTCCATCCCACAGACCCCCGGACACTCTCTTCAAAATTACTTTCTGGCTGGGCTACTTCAACAGCTGCCTCAACCCCATCATCTACCCATGCTTCAGTCAGGAGTTCAAGAAGGCCTTCCAGAATGTTCTCCATGGCCACTGCCTCAGCAGAACACCCAGGACCTGGAGCCCTCCGGCCTCTGCTCGAGACCCTAAGCATGACCCCAAATCTTCAAAGGGTTTCCCATCTACATCTACTGATTCCTGGAAGCTTACTAATGCATCTCTTATCACTAATAAGAACTCATATACTGCACATAACATTCCTGAAACATCTCTGACAATGAAAGTTCATCAGGTTTCCATATGCAAGATGGATGGTGAGGCTGTATGAAATGCTTTTGTAAAAATAAAAAGACAACCTTTCAAAGGAGTTTACAAAGCCACTGTGGAATGGAACAAAAATGACCAGGGATCTGGCTAATTCTTATATACAGGAGCACCACCTTGTGGCACCATCTATAATATTCATCTTCACTTTTGTGAAGTTTAACTGTGAGGATTCATAATTTGGAGTGTAAACATTTTGCTTGGTAATGAAATGATTGTGGAAAGAGTCATTTAAAACAATTTTTTTTGTTTTGTTTTGTAAGGTCTTCAAAA
Organism: Tor tambroides; assembly: GCA_021397915.2. Classification (NCBI taxonomy): domain Eukaryota; kingdom Metazoa; phylum Chordata; class Actinopteri; order Cypriniformes; family Cyprinidae; genus Tor; species Tor tambroides. The sequence goes on along the minus strand of JAFVLL020007908.1, from coordinate 18,335 downwards.
CTTGTGGAAATACAAATATACTCTAAGGAAAGTCCAATGTACTGTGTTAATATGAAGGAATTTTCTGTATTGATTTTTCAAGTGTTTTACCCATATTTTGAATTACGCACTGCATTGTATTGTGTTGAAGTATTGTGTTGGAGTTGAAGGAATTGTCCATAAACTTACAGAAAATGTAATTTTCTGCTGGTACAGTATTAATTATTTTTTTCTTAGAGTGTACAATAGGGTCCAAATCTGTGGAAATGCTTGTACTTTGTATTATTTTTCATATAAATTTAAATAAAAAAAGTAAATTTCAATCTAAAAATAGAAGTTCACTTCTTGTGTGTATGTGTATGTGTATATGCAAGTCTCTATGTGCAAGTTATAAATATATATATATATGTGTGTGTGTGTGTGTGTGTGTGTGTATTAGTGCTGTCAAACGATTAATCGCAATTGATCGCATACAAAATAAAAGTTTTTTGCATAATATATGTGTGTTCTGTGTATATTTATTATGTATATATAAATACATATACAGTATATATTTTGAAAATATTTACATGCCTATATTTATATTCATATAATTTATATTATAAATAAATATATTTAATATATACACATAGCATATTTTTCTGAAATATATACATGCATGTGTGTGTATTTATATATACATAAAAATACACAGCACACACATATATTATATAAACAAAAACTTTTATTTTGGATGCGATTAATCACGATTAATCGTTTGACAGCACTAATATATATATATATATATATATATATATATACACATACACACATATGATTCAAATATCACAAATCTAATATGATATGAATTTGAAGATATAATGATAACACACTTTTAAAGGATCCAGTGTATGTAAGATGCATTAGTCTACTTAATTCTGATTTCCTGATGCATTATTATTTATTATATAAATGGCTGAAATTTAAGAACAAAGAAGAAAAACATGTCTTTTTCCTTTTTATTAATTTTCCTTTTTTTTGTAACATCACCATCTAAGGGATTTGACACATTTTCAAGAGCAAGCAAACATCCTCAAACAGCACAGCCAACAGAATAAACACCAGCACAAGACACGTTCACTTCTGGAGTGGGGAAAGAGAGAGTTTGGGATTATAAACCATTGGCAGTCTCAGACTGAACGACCTTTCAGTTCCCATCTGCATTTTACACAGATTACATACCACGCATAGAAGAACATTCAAGCGTACATAGCAAAGTGTGTGTGTGTGTGTGTGTGTGTAGTGTTACTGCCAACAGCTGCTCTGGGATCAGAGGAAATGCTTAAGGCATGTTTCATTTGAAGTCTTGCATATGCTCATATGATCGATAAGGAAAAGACATGGAAATCTCACATAGGACAATTCTATTCTCAATTATACGCCATATTTTCACACCAACTTCAATGAAATAAAATACCTTCATATTTTGTCACATTTTTAAAAAATAAAAATTAAACTATTCATTAAATTTATCTGAGAAGCAAAATTGTGGAGGAATACAAATACAAATAAAACAAAATGTTAAATAAAAAAAAGAGTAAGACTTGATTTCTCTGGATATATCTTGAATTAAATGCATTAACTTTTTTTTTTATTCTCTTTTCCTTTTCAGTAAGTTTACTGTACAAAAATACCAATAAAGAAAAAAAAAATGTCTCTCAAACCATCAACCTACAATTCAGAATGCCACCATGCAAGAAAGGCGGGAAAGGACGATAGCAGCTGTCTTTTTTTTTTTTTTCTTTTTTTTTTACGGTGGGTACTGTATATGGTTTGTGTTACACTGTAATCACAACTTAGGTGAAGTGATCCAGCCATTCAATGTTGTTTTAATAGCACCAGGCCCAGAAGGGTTGCTAAGGGCATGCTTCCGATGTGTTATGTGTTGCCATGACAAATAAATAGTCAGATCCTGTTGTCTAGAAGGGACAGTCGTCATAGTAACAGAGGAAAAGCATTGAGGTCAGCAAGAAACGAACAAGAAACAGGAAGAAAGAAAACAATCATAACAGTCATGAGGTGATAGACTCTACGGGGCCTGCAACGGCCATTATTATCACATCAGTCAGTGCGAACAGATGAATGAATCATAACCTCGCCTCACCCTTCTCCATTTGAGAGATACAAATTCCAAAGACTCACGGCGATACAACAACCCGACTCTTCTCTTGCGTTTCGTTTAACTCACGATTTTTTAACGAACCTAAAAAACATGACTGGAACTAATTTAAAAGTGGGCATCTGAGTGAGGATGGTGTTCTGTAAACTTTTATTTGAAGTGGTACAAAAGGTAATTTTCTTAATTGGTATTCTGTGTGCTTCCCAGTAAAAAAAAAAAAAAATAACATTCTTAAAACAAGAGAAATGCACAACTAAGATATGATAGGCTAATTTGTATTCGTATATAGGCTACACAAGAAAGAAAAAATAAACTTATATTTTTTTTTCTGTGAAGAAGAAAGTCTTATTTTATGACTGTTGCGACATATTTACTGTAAAGCAAGATTTTTTTTTCTGTTAAGTGTACACGTTAGTGGGGAAAATACACTCGCAAAAAGCAGTCTTTCGCAAAAGTACATTCCCACAGAAAAAAAAATTTCGTTCGCAAAACTTTTGCTTTCGCGCAAAGTTTAACGCAGGGGAATGCACAAGTGAACTCGAAGTTTCCCAGAGGAACGCAAAAATTAACAAGAGAACTCAGCAGCACTGAAATAGGCCTATAGTTTTCTTATTAGACTTTAACATTGCTACAGTTTTGTGAGTAAACGCAAAGGTTCTCAGGCTCACATGTTTTGCAAGCGAACGCAAATTATGTTTCTCTGGGAAACGCAAAAAATTGTGAGAGAAATTTAACGTGTTAAAATATAGATTCTCCTCCAACCACATTTGCCTGAACTTTTGACATCCCCAACTCATTTTTTTCCCCCATCACCAAGTTCATTTAGGTACTCGGTAGTTTCCTCAGTTTGGAACAGTCAGTTGTGTGTCTTCCAGTAAACAATAAGTATACAACCAAGCAGCACTTAATATTTAAGTTTAAACCCTGTCAGCGTTGGAATGAATCAGAGCTTGTGTGTGTGTGTTTCTCTGTTGAGTCACAGAGGAAAAGGCAAGCAATGGAGAATGATGATACCGGCCAAGATTTTGCCGATGTGCAAGAGGGAAAAGAAAACAGCTGGAGGACGGGTTTACTAAATGAAAAACAGACTATACAAAAAAGTCCCGCCGTTGCTAATCTATAGAGTGAGATTTAAACAAGGCACATTAAAACCAGTTAAAGCCTTTTTATTACTATTTTTATATTCTATGCATTCTTTGTCTGAGCTGAACATACTTTAGCACCATCCACAAAATGTGGATTATTGTTATTTTAAGAGTTTTGTGGTGATATCTACTAACTTTGATGCTAATCTATAGTGTACTCATAAATGTTAGTAGATAAAAACATTTGAAACGTCTTTCTCCTAAAGGCAAATGAATTAAAATTTTTAATGACTCATCTTGTACTACTTTGATTTTGTCCAATCAAATGCTCTCTGACAGCGTCCCTCCCCAATACTACAATCAACAGACTAGCATTAGCAAATACCAAAACATAAATGACTAATACCTAAAGCCTGGTTCTTTCAAATAAAGATGATCCCTTCAGTGTGTCCAGTCCAAATTTCTTGTTTCATAACGAAATGCATCGGGAGAAGAAATCAGATTCTGTGCTAGCTGTATTTAGCTAGCATACAGCTGCTCAATCCATTGCCCTTTGGTTTTTTTTTTTTTTAGGACATGTTTTTGGGGTTTCCAGACCAACTTGGAGGAAAAACAAACAGATTAACGAACAATGTCTTATTCATTATTTGAGAAAATAAAATAACACCACGAAAACATGGAGCTGCCACAGGTGCAGTTGTTGAAAATAACCATTGACCTTTAACTTTTATTTTCATGATATTATTACAGTATGTAGCATTTTACGGCACTAAAATGGATGTCGACATTAAAAATGGCGCTGTGATAACTCATACTTAAAAAGCCTTTCAAAAGCACTATGACGAGTTAAGAGAAAAAATCTGGCACCTTTGTATCGGTTAACCGGCTATTTTACATTTAACAGCCTTTGTTTCGAACAAAAAACACGAACAAGCTCTTGTAGAAGTAGGCTACTCAACATGATCAGTACATCTCAGGCACAGCTGAAGTTAAAGATACAAAAAAGACACATAAGCGTAAGGTCTGCGATATCACATTTGTTGACATAGAAAAGTAGCGGCATAGTCACTCAGTACTGTCAAATCTCACAACTCATGGCACATTCGTTTTGCTCTGCAACCTTACAGAAACATCCATCTGGGGGTTTGACTCTTAGCCCAAATTTTACTTAGTGAGCCTGATTTTTGTAATCATGTGTAACTCTGTTCGCTCAGTTCACACATGCACAATGAGTTTTTTTTAATGCACATTTTTTTTGCACTAACTATTTTATCCACAAGGTGGCAACATGTCTAGATTCTAGTTCAATTCTAGGGGGTATGTATCGAGCGCTAATGTTCATGCACGCTATTAAATGAAAGATACTTTGAAAGGCAACTTGTTCGGCTGGAAACATATGCCAAGTGTTCACGTCAACACTTAAGTATACTTTGGGCTTTAGTGCGTAAGGAAATTGCTACTAATTTCATGGAGTTACATCCTCGTTGCTCTTTAAAAGTAGCACCTAATGTAACACAGCATTTTCTTTAGCTAACTATGGAAGCTAAAAAGAAATTGCGACTTTATCTCACAATTCTGACTTTTTTGTCAATTCTGAGAAAAACGACAGAATTATGAGATACAAATTCAAAATTCTTGCATTTCCAAGTTAACATCTCACAATTCTGAGTTTATATATTGCATTTCTGACTTTCCCCCCAGAATTCTGAGTTTACATCTCACAATTCTGAGTTTATATATCGCATTTCTGACTTTCCCCCCAGAATTCTGAGTTTACATCTCACAATTCTTGACGTTCAGATTATGAGACAAAAAAAAATCGCAGTTACCTTTTTAGTTTGTTATCTCATGACGGAAACAAGTTTCCACAGATAACACGTGCTAAGTTCTCAATAATCCTCACAGTAGCTAAACAGCTCACTATTTTTCACGGCCAAATACAAACTTTATCCTCTTCTTAACCTTTACGTATTAAAGCAGCTTGTGCAAAAAAAGGATCTGAGGCCAAAACAGGGAAAGTTTCCAGCTATAACCATTTGCGGTCCTCTCTTATTTTCTCCAACATTGCTAAGCTGCTTGTTTTTACATGCGGTTTTGTCTTCAGTAACATTAACAGTGTTAATTAAATATCTCTGGTTGTGAAACAACACATGGTTTTTAATCAGCGACCACTGGAAAAGCTTTCTTTTATTGACTGGTACAGAAAGTATCGCATTGAATGCAATGGAAAGGGCACGGACGGAATATGGTCAGGTGTTCATATTGATGTAAACTGATTGTTTAAGTAAAAAAAACGTAATAAAAAGATTCCCAAAAATAACAACATTCCTAATGTAATAGACTTAAAAGTCTTAATAGACTTTTAGCCACAAACAAGAAACTCAGTACTCTAACCTTTGCCTTGTTACAACGATAAACAGCTTTTCTAATACATGCACTTGATCCCCCTGATGTCAAAAAGCAAATAAAGTTAAATACAAAAATAATAGCATGACTCGTGGTGGTTAGAAAGTACAGTATAAAAATCGTACAATCAGAAGTGCTCAAATGTGGATGTTACATTTTTTCCTTCTCTCTTCACATGAGGCAAATACTTTGTTTTTTTTTTCTCTAGATGTCTCCTTTAGGAAGTGGTGCAAGATTGGGAAAAGGAAAACAAGGGAATCGGGCGAGAGCTCAGGGGTTGGGAGACTAGGGAGTGGAGAATCATAGGCCCTGTGGAGGGTTCTTGATGTGACACGGTGGTCTCAGCAAACACCTCTGTTATAGACATCCCTCCCCCCCAACCCCCTATTCTCCTGTCGGCTGAAGGAGGGCATCTAGCCCAGGCTGGTGATGTTGGCCCTGCCACCAGGGGGCGCAACGATGCGCTGGGTGTTGCGGCGGGGGACGTTGTCGTCAATCTGAGCGCCTGAAATAAAACAAATCAATAGGAAATCAACTTTATGGTGTATAAATATAGATATAAATATGATGACACTGTTCCCGTGAAAGTGTTCAAAACGCTTCATAATAGATTAATGTGAACTGGGTTTGAAATTAACACCCGCCAGCCCATCAAATGCAGGTAAAAAAAAAAAAAAAAAAAGTAAAATCACTAGCAAATTTGGCGGGTTACTTTTCATAAGTTATGTTCACTCATTAATTTCATGATACTGTATATTAACTCTTTCAACGCCATGAAACAACACCAAACACTGAATTTTCCGGGTTTCCGCATTCAAGCATTCATACGCTCAGGGGCACTATTAAACACCCCCTGAATGAGTCTAGAATGTGCCGATCAAAAACACAAATGAGGAAGACACAGAAACGTGCGATCTCATACGTAAGCATATGCATATGAAAAATAATGCGATCATCAACATCAAACAGCATATAAATGAAAACTGCCTAATGTTATCAAGTGAAATTGCGATCCGGGAAGTGGTAAAGGACTGTGCAAGCTTTGGGAGTGCTGATGGAAGTGATCTACTTCATCTTTGCTTTGATAATAGCACTGAAGATGTAGTATTTGGTAAAAAATAGATTTTTGCTCAAAATGTTGCTTTTTTTATGAAACCTACCTATATACAAGTGTTGATGAAAAAAATGCTTGAAGCTAGAATAAAACAGTTTAAAAGTAGAGGGTCTGTTCTTTATTTTGATGTATTGCATGTTGAGATATTCATAAAACAAAATATTCTGGGGACCATGAAATTTTAGTGAAAATCCTCAAAAATGCTGGCAACTTTTTTCAAAAACACTGGCGGGGAAAGAGTTAAATACAGCGTAACTGCACAGCATCTGTGCACATCTAGCTTACTTGAACATACCAGTCACTAACGGTGTGCTGGTTTCCTTTGCATTGAAGCAGCAGCGATGTAAGTCAAAAAATGTGAGCATGTGAGTTAAAAAATGAATTAAGACTCACACCATCTACACCGGACGCGAGCGGAGCAATACGATGTGACAAAATACAATAGAACCCATTATAATCAGTGATGCTGTCTACACTAGATGCAGCGTGACATGACAAATCGCTGACGGTAAACTGATGCCTCATTCTATTGTTAATTTCTGTTTTTTGTTTTTTTTTGGCTAGTAGAAGCTATGAATGGCCAGTAACTTAAAAATTTAGAACCCAAATTGGCTGGTTAGAGAAAAAGTTAATTTCAATCCCTGAATGTGAATGATATAAGAAGAACAAATATCTCAATAATATTACAATTCTGGCTAATACTAAGCAAATAAAATATTTTCTTTTTATATAATGATCTTTAATTTAGATATAATGATACATTAAAAAAATCCTCTAATATCAGCTTAGATAGTAATGAAATATCATGCATCTCTGATTGATTTTTCGGTTTATATTTTTGCAAAGTGCTCACCGGAGAGGCTGAAGCCGGACTGGTGCAGGTTGCGGACCGGTTGCGAGGGCTGCTTGGCAGGAGAGGTTTTGGCAGAGGAAGCAGGGGTCAAAGCTTTGGGCGTCACTGAGACTTCACAGACCGGCCCGTCATAGAGACCCCGTGGGACACCCCTCAGTTCAGCAAGCTACAAAACAACAGTGCATGATAATGTTAATAAAACACAGCTAATCTAAACATTTAGAAAACTGCAAACAGTTAAAGCATTAATGCAGAAACACATTTAAAAGAAATGAATTGGCATTTATATTGATAGGCGTGAAGGTTTTTTTTTTAACAAATAAGTATATTTACAGAATAAATGGATAATCTATTTATTTATTTATAAATAATAAATATTTATAATTTTTAAAGTCTCCTATAAAACCAATAATGACAATAAACTAAAATAACAAGAAACAGTCAGCATTCTATAAAACAAAAATTAAAAAACATGAAAATAATAACAATAATAATAATAATAAACAAAAAATAATCTACAATAAAATAATAACATTCTATTTTTAAATTAATTATAATATTCAAAAATCTGAAAATAATAATAATAACAACAACCACAACAAAAATAAGCTGAAAACATGATTTATTTGACATTTATATATTAATTGACATTTATATTAACAAAAACAAAATATTAAATACAAGAAAATATTTTTATATACACAATAAAAATATATAGCAATATTCATAATAATAATAATAAACAAAAATAATAGTATTCTATAAACATAAAAAAAATCTACAACTTATATAATAGCATTCTATAAAAATTATATTGTAATATTCAAAAATATCTGAATATCTGATATAATACTAGTAATAATAATAATCAGTATCACAATATGGTCACTAATCAATTGTGTGTGTGTGTGTGTGTGTGTGTGTGTGACACACACACATTTAAAATCAGTATTCTATAGAACTAGAAATATTTATAATATTTAATAATAATAAAAAATAAAAGTAATATTATATTAAAAAACATTTCTAAAATAGAAAATGATAAGATTTTGTGAAAATTATATTTAAAAATCTGATAATAATACTAGTAATAATAATCAATATCACAATATGGTCATTAATCGATTGTGTATCCATAAATTTCAGATTAGAAAACCTGATAAAATAAAGGACGTTGAATGCATAACTCACCCTGCTGCGAGCCTTTATCCTCTTGTAGACATAGTCAGGGAAGGGTTTGCGGGTCACGTAGCGGCCGGATCCCTCAGTGGTGTGGAGGTTCCCATCCTCCAGCACGATCTTTCCCTGGCTGATGACCACCAGAGGTGCCCCACGCACCTCAGTGCCCTCGAAGATGTTGTACTCCACTGCCTGGAAAACAAGAAGCAACGACATGACACTAACAACACACAGAACAAGAACCTTCTGTTGACATTTCCAACATGTTGGAAACTTTACTGTACATGAAGCAAGAAATCATTACACAAACAGTCCAAATCCCTTCCACATACTGCAGCATGATATTCCGATGGAAATGGAAGTGATGTTCCATGACGGAAATCATTATTGATCCTTTCAGACAGCTGTTTAAACAATATGTCAAAGACAAATTGTCAGAACCCAGACCAGTTTAGAAATATAGTACAAAGAAAACAAGGAATGTTGGAAATGAGAGGGAGTGCATGAGGGAGGAAGTATATTAAAGTTTACAGGGTGTGTGTGTGCTGGCCAAAGTGTGACCACCCTTCTAAATGCAACTGGCGCTTTGCTAAAAGCAATACAGTACATCCCACAAGACTTAAAAACAGCATGAGTTTACTCAGTGAGTCTGATAATCAACACACACGTGCTCACACACCTACTGATTTGCCACAGTTCGGAAAAACAAACAAAAATGTTTTGTTAATCAGGACTTTTGTTTTGTTTTCCAGTCAAATTTTCTATATGTTTTTAAAACAAAATAGATTAAGACTTACTTGAGAAGCAAAATTGTGTAAACATTAAAGACGTTTCTTATGCTCACCAAGGATGCATTTATTTGATAAAAAATACAGTAAAAAGGTAATATTGTGAAATCTTATTACAGTATATTTTAAAACAACTGTTTTCTATTTGAATATATTTAAACTGTAATTTATTGATGTGATACAAAGTTGAGTTTTCAGCATCATTATTGCATTCTTCAGTGTTACATGATCCTTCAGAATATATATAATATGAATAATATAATATGCTGATTTGCTGCTGAAGAAACATTTATTATTATTATCAGTGCTTTTGCTTAATATTTTTGTGGACACAAATGTATACATCTGCAACAATGTAAAAATCTTTACTGTCACTTATGATCCATTTAGTGCATCCTTGCTTAATAAAAGTAAAAGTAAAAATCTTAGTGACTTCACACTTTTGAAGTAGTTTTTGGTGATTATATCTTAAAACATTTTTGTTTTGTTCATTGCAAAACCAATTTTTTCTTGTCTAAAGCACAATTCTTATAATATTTTGTGAGGTTTATGCTTAAAATGGGGGGTGGGGGGGTTAGGGGGGAACTATTTGCATATGGGATAAAAAAAAAAGCCCAGATATATATTTTTAAAAATCCAAATATATTAAAAAAACAAGTATAGTTTATATTATTCATTATTATATATGACTTATTGTAAATTTATTATTAATATAAAATCTAAACACAATTAAAAAAAAAAGAAATATATTAAGCTATAAATTAAATTAAATCTGAATTAATTATTAATGCTATTATTAATTATAAATGAATGTATATACAAATATCTTAAAGGGATAGTTAACCCAAAAATGAAAATTCTGTCATTAATTACTCACCCTCATGTTGTTCCAAACCTGTAAGACCTTCATTCATTTTCAGAACACAAATGAAGATATTTTTTCTGACCCTGCATAGACCACAATGCAACTGACACATTCAAGGCCCAGAAAGGTAGTAAGGACATTGTTAAAATGGTCCATGTGACATCAGTGGTTCAACTGTTATGTTATTCAAAATTAAATAAAATTGCATCACACGCATGTGTCGTGGTACTCTCATGAACGCCTATCGAAAACGGACATAGAAGAGAAGAAATTGTTGAATAAAGTCATTATTTTTGTTTACTTTGCACACAAAAAGTATTCTCGTAGCTTCATAAAACTATGGTTGAACCACTGATGTCACAGAGACTATTTTAACGATGTCCTTACTACCTTTCTGGGTCTTTAACGTGTCAGTTGCGTTGCTGTCTATGGAGGGTCAGAAAGCTCTCAGATTTAATAAAAAATATCTTAATTTGTGTTTAAAAATGAACGAAGGTCTTATGGGTTTGGAATAACATGAGGGCAGGCGCGGCTCATCTGTATGGGCAGAGCCCCACCAAACTATTCACCTAAAACATAGACCTCTATATAAACTGAATAAATAAGAAACTGTAAATGTGTTCAGCATTCTGCAACAAATATTTTTCGGATCTTCTTGTGAATTTTAAGTCATAAAGTGCGCGGCACATATTAAAATTCATCGCAAGCTTCCGCAGGCACATAAAGTGATAGTAAGTGGGGCAGTCGTGCCGGTGCCCTCCTGAACTCAACAGTGCCCCACACATTTTACAATGGAAATCTGTGGTGAAAAGTGGAACTGCAGCATGCTGTAACTGAGAGCCATTTGGGCAGTTCTGAGACTGCCTTGCTTATTTTCACGTTACCCTATCTCGCTCCAAATCAGGATGATTTCAGTCAGATATCAGGTCAGTAACTAGCTAGCATTTCTGTTTTTCCTATGTGGAGTAGTGTTTTAAATGAATGAATGTGTTAATCTTTTCTTTTAAATGTGCTCAAGTGAAAAGCCTTTAAATCGTTTTGTTGTTTGTTTTAAGTTTGTTTTGAGATGAGACATGATATTTGTTTCCTCACTTAAAGGCGTAGTGGGAGATCTCGGAAAATGCTAACTTTAGCCTGATAGCACTGAAAGCGAACGTCCCACCCTCCCTGCAATCGCCGTCCAAAGCCACGCCCCCTGAACGCACATACGCTCAAAGAGCAGAATACCAGAGACAACATTAATTACTGCAATAGACTACATTAACGGTTTCCAATTACAGTCCTCACATACCCCCCTCTGCACATTTCATATATCTTATCACTGTCCGGGACGGTTGTTCTATTCAACCGTAAGTCATTAAGTGCCCTGCGAAGTGGACATCATCAGATATTCTGCCATGATTCAAGTTCAAAGCGAGCGTATATGTTCCATACAAACGGCATTAAAGTGTGCGAGACGTGGATTTAAATAGTATTTATTTACAGAGGTATATTATGTCACACTTCACACTTCCAGTAAGTTTCGTCTGTGTGTGAAGACACTGCGCAGCGCAAATCCGTGAGTGAATGCTCCAAAGTTAAATAAACTTCAACGGATTTCCCCTGCTCAGGGAGTAGGAACACTGTGTAGGGAGCATGTCGATCGGAACACAGTTCATGCACGTTGCTCTCTTCTAACGAGCTGCTTATCTGAATCGGGTGTGTTAACTAAGAGAGACATGCAAAATATGCAGAGCGGGGAGCGCGAGGACTGGGATTGGGAACCGCTGGGCTACATCATGTGTCATTCACCAGTGAGAAAACTTTATAGCACAGTTAGTGAAAGTACTACAATACCAGGAAGGAAGATCGGGTTGTTGATGTTTGCCTGCCATTCTCGCTCTGTCTGCACAGCGTGCGTGAACGCGCCGATGACGTGTCGTGTCTGCGCGAACAGGGTGCGCAGAGGTACACAAATACATACGTTGACAGACAGGTAGAAAAGACAATTAAAACGCTCGGACCGAGGGTTTTGATTGGACGAACATTTCTTGGTCCTACACCTTCCACAGAATATATAAATACAGATAAATACATTTAGACCACTTAACTTAATGATTGCTATCAGGATGTGAAGAGACTTTCAACCAGAATAACAAAAAATGTTTCTGAAGACAATCACCAATGGCACCTTTAAATTCCTCTACAATTTGTAACATTCTAAATCAACATTTGGAGACAATATTAAGGCAGTATTCTATAGCATTATGTGTGTGTACTTCGAGCCTGTCAATCACCATTAGCGTGCCGCCCACAGACTGAATAAGGCAATGACATTAGATCTCTACCAAAAGTGTGAGTGCATGTGTTCAGCGATTAGACTATAAAGACTATAGACTGAAGACTATAACTTTCTTGAGTTTGTTATAAACTAGCGCTACGACCCAGAATCTGCCCCACCTAAATTTATGATCAGGAGCCGTTACTGCATGAGGGTGTGTAATTAATGACAGAATGTTCATTTATTGGGTGAACTATTTCTTTAACATTTATATTAACACATTATTTACAATATTTATCTTACACACTTTTGCTTCTAAAATAAATCTTCAGATATGCAGTTAAACAAAATCCATTAAACAAATGAACCCAACTCTCGAAAGCCAGTGTCTTGTATGCTCACAAACACAAATAAAAGTCATTAAAAAGATCCTCATGGCATTGTGTACTTTTAAAAATAAAGGTGCTTCACGATGCCATTGAAGACCTTTTTTTCCAAAAGGTTCCATAAAGACCCTTTAACATCTGAAAGAACCTTTCTGTTTCACAAAATGGTCTTTGTAGCAAACGAAGGTTCTTCAGATTATAAAAAGGTAAGAAAGAGATGGTTCTGAACCTTTGACCTTTTGTGGAACCAAAAATGGTTCTTCTATGGCATCGCTGTGAAGAACGTTTTAAGCACCTTTATTTTTAAGAGTGTGTGCACTGTTACGCCTCCAAACCAGGAGGGAGACATCAATTACACAGCAGAGCTGAGAATGACATCACTCGCATGAGTAACATAACCCACGCCCAACATTCGGTCAGAACAACCAGCATTCTCTGGTCAGCACTGCAAACCACCTTCACAAGAACACAACTTTACTCAATAATTAACTACACTGAGGGACGTCAATCTGATGGCATGAATACAAGGCAAATCACATAAACACAATAAATAACATGCATCCTGCACACTAACTCACCAGACTGTGGCTCTTCGCTGAGATGATCTTCGTGACATCAGGGTCCCACAGAACCAGATCTGCGTCTGAACCCACAGCGATGCGGCCCTTGCGCGGGTACAAGTTGAAGATCTTAGCGGCATTGGTGCTGGTGACAGCCACAAACTGATTTTCGTCCATTTTTCCAGTTACCTATGAACAAGAGGGGCCACAGGGAGAGATGACAGTTTGTCTCGGTTGTGTTTGTGTTCAGTTGAGTGTGCTTGTCTGTTCGGCTGGGACTATTTAGACTTGCATGACCACTGACTGATTTTGTTTATATGACTGAAGGAAGCGTAGATGCTGCACTGTGGCAGCTTGTGATTAAATGTCTCCCTTTATTATTTGCAGACTATTGTTTCTGCCTCACCACACATTTGTCCCAGATGATGGACATCCTTTCTTCAGTGCCATTGGTTCCTTCAGGGATGAGGGTGAAGTCGTCTTTGCCCACAGCTCTCTGGGCGGTGTTAAAGGTGCAGTGAGCGCTTCCTGTTACCTGCAGATCCCCACTGATCCAGGAAGTGGGTGAGGAGACAAATTTCAAGTTAGGACAAAACAATTGAGTATATTCTACAAACATTTACATTTATCCACTTAGCAAACCCTTTTCACAATTGCGTCCTCTTTAAATGAAATAATCTCAGAGCAAGCATTGTCTAAAATCACACTTTTTTTAATTCACACTGTTTTTGGACCTAAAAGTGCCTCAGATTTCATAATAATAATAATAATAATAATAATAATAATAATGTGTATTTATTAAAATGATTTAATATTATATTTTGGATATTCCAATGGATATCTGCATATTTTTATTATTGTTATCATTATTATTAGTAGTAGTAGTAGTAGTAGTAGTCGTCGTAGTATCATAAGTATTTGCACTATTAAATTGATAACAACAATATTAAATACTAAAAATATTATGATAATATAACAATTGTTAAAATAATTATTTTTATTATTGTTGTTGTCTTTCAATTAAAAATAATACAACTACTACTACTAATTGTTATAATTAAGATTGCTAATAAAAATACATACAAAAATACGATAATTTTATCACATTGCTTCACTTTGAATATTTTGTAATTCATTTATTTTGTAATAAAATACTATAATAATTATTAATATAATCGAATTAATAATATTATATATATATATATATATATATGTAATAAAGCAATTTATTATAAATAATAACAATAATAACAATTATGACAATAATAATAATAATAGTTATTGCTAATAAAAATAAAAAACAATATATTAACCATCAATTTAATCATTAATTCTTCACTTAGAATATTATTTTGTAATATATATTTTGTGTATTAAATTGTATAATTAATAATAATAATAATAATAGTAGTAGTAGTAATAATAATAATAATAATAATTTCATTTCTTTACTTAACACATCTTTAAAAGTAAACCATACTGCAGACTTCAAGTCAACTTCAGTTCATTTTAAAGTCGCCTGAGGTTATATGGAACTTAAACACATTAGCCACATTTCTTTTTGTGTGAACCACTTTAAGACCCCATAAATGAACCAGTTTCATTTCTTATGGTACACTTATTACAGGGCTCCACCACTGAAATGAATTAAATCAGTAATGCCTACTACAAATAAACAGCATACTACCATGACAGCAGTGAGTTGAGATAGTCCGGTGTGGTGGGATCCGGACTCAAGGGTGGGGACGTGACGTAGGCGGCGGCCTTGGCCCAGTTCTTGCTCCAATAGTGCGAGCCGTCCGTGCCAAGACTCGCTGTGATTGGCTCTCCGTACACAACGGTGCCTAAATAGTTCAAAGATACCGAATTAGGAATAGACATATATAATTTCACTGTAATTCCCTTGCCCTGATTCTGGAGCCCGACCACCATGATGTCATTTCTTGCTGTCTAGCCAAGAACAGCTGAGTCATAGATGCTGTATTATTATTATTTTAGTTTTTTTTTTGCAGGACTGCAGTGCATCCCAGTTCATAAAACCCGCCTTGCTTGTTCAGACTTAATAATCATACCTCATTTTAATGGAATTAGATCAAACCGCCTCAGAATGTTCTTCCATGGTGGTAATTCAGCGTTGAATGTTTCCACTAGGTTTGGATCCACTGAAGACTTGGGTCTCACCTTTCTTCCTGGCCTGGGCGATGACATCAGCAGCACTCTTGCTCATCACTTTGGTGATGTAAAGAGGGCAGTTTGTCTGATTGGCCACTGTTACGGAGCGGTTCACTGCCTCCGCCTCCACCTAAATGATCAATAAAACCAAATCAGTACACGTTTTCTTCTACAGAACTTCGGAAACAGGACAAAATGGACGTCTTTTCCTAAAATTCCCTGCCACTGACCTCCTCTGGACGACTGAGCACATGTCCCTCTGGTCCAGTGATACCCAACTCCAAAATCCTGTGCTGCTCCTGTTGAAATAAAGAGAAAACGAGCGGGATGGGATGATAAGAGTAGCATGAGATCGCTGAATCTTTCAATAATGATGTCATAGTCCCAATATATACTCTACATATTAAAAATGTCTTCATTACAAAGAGTTTGCTTATCTTGATCGTGATAAATACACATAACCGTGAGCCAAAAGTCATCTGCAATTAATTATATCAGCCTCACGTAGGAATATTTGCTTTGGTTTTGCATGCCAGTATAAAGCCTGAGCGTTCGTTGTGGAGCATGTGTTTTGATTTAACATCTCCAAACAGTTTATTGTTGATAGCTCTGAGTAATGGAGCTCAGTGCTGGACTGTGCAGTCTCTCTGAAGATCTCACCTCTGCTATGATGTCTCCGTTCTCAGCATGGACCTGTGCGATGGCTCCGAGGTCCCGGATGACACTGAACACTTCGTAGATCTGTGCACAAACACACATTTGGAGTCACACAAATGCTGACACTCAGAAAGGAATGGCAAATGAAGAAGCATGCTTAAAACTGATGCAGCGGTCACCGGCAGACTATTCAAGGCATCATCTGTTTATAAATTGCCAAGGGACTCTATTCAGATTTCTTCTTTCTTTCTTTCTTTCTTTCTTTCTCTCTTTCTTTCTTTCAAAAAACATTTTGGCTGTCGAATTCCATGTTTGACCAATCAGTATTAAAGGTGGGGTATTTGTTTTTTCAAAAACACTTTAGAAAACTGAGTCGGGCCGAGTACCAAAACAAACTTGTAGCCAATCAGCAGTAAGGGGCGTGTCTACTCATGATGTGGAGGAGAGAGCGCTCAGTGCACAGGATGGACATTAGCTGAGCCGAGTGACAACAGAAAGATCGAGATGGTGGATAAAAAACAAAAGAGGAAAACGTATGCGGAACAAAAGAAGGCTTACGATAAGGCAAGAAGTAGGACCCGTGTAAATATCGGATCAGCTTTCCGGGTGTTGAACATCATCTTCCGTGTGAAACGGAGCTAAACCATTCACGTTACAACACACAGTACTACCAAAACACATTCGACCTGTATTTCCATAGTAACACACGTTGCTTTCACTTATTGATGACATCATACCCTCAGCCGTAGATTCCGCCATAATCATTGCCTGGGATGCGTACGTATGTGTGGGGCGGAGCTATCAAAATAGGGGCGAGACCCTTTTGGGGTAGGGGTGTGTTTGTTTTGGTGATTTCAAATATCAACATTGGCTACCAGAAATCACTTACCCTACCTTTAAGGAATTATAAGGGAGAAATCATAGTATTTGTTTAGGTACACGGGAGTGCTATAATGTAATATGCTTCAAAAAATACCACTGTTTTACTATGGTACATGTCTAAAACCATGCTATGGTAGCTTTAGTTAGGTTTTTCCAATCGGTCAATAAATAAATAGTCAGTTAGTTAGTTAGTTAGTTAGTAATTCAAAATCATGGAAAGACCATGGTATTTATTTAATTTTTATTTATTTATTTATTTATTTTCAGTTATTTAGTTAGTAAATGAATAGCCAGGCTTTTTTCCCCCAAGAAAGTCACATTAAACTACAAAAAAAAAGGAAAAGGCCCTAAAAGTGACTCCGATTATTATTATCATTATTATTATTATTATTATTATTGTTGTTGTTGTTGTAAATAATAATAATAATAATAATAATAATGTGTGTTTATTGAAATTATTTAATATTATATTTAGATATTCCATTGGATATTTAGATATTGTTAGTAGTAGTAGTAGTAGTAGTAGTAGTAGTGTCATAATTATTATTTGAACTATTAAATTGACAACAACAAAAAAAGATGAAGAAATAAATTAAAAAAATTAATTATATAAATAAATATACATTTGGTTAGTTAGTTATTTAAATAGTTATTTTGGTATATGCATAGTCAGGATTCCTTTCCAGAAAAAAATGTCACATTTAAAAGAAAATTTTAAATAAATAAATAAATGTATTTAAAAATACCATGGTTTTACCATGGTACATTTTTAGAACCATGGCAATACCATGATATTTTTGGTAAATGCATAGTTAGAATTCCTTTCCAGAAAAGAAATGTCACATTAAATGGCATACAAACTAACTAAATAAATAAATGTATGTACTTAGAAATACTATGGTTTTACTACAGTACATGTCTAAAACCATGGCAACACCATGATATTTTTTGTAAGAGCATAGTCAGGCAAAATCACATTAAACTGCAAAAT
>JAFVLL020007907.1:0-21326 GCA_021397915.2 Tor tambroides | reverse complement strand
GGTATAAAAACCATTACGCCTATGGAGAGTCCCCGTAAACCACAAAACAAACATGTGTGTGTGTGTGTGTGTGTGTGTGTGTGTGTGTGTGTGAGGGAGAGAGTGTCTGTGTGTGTGTGTGTGTGTGAGGGAGAGAGTGTCTGTATGTGTGTGTGTGAGGGAGAGAGTGTCTGTGTGTGTGTGTGTCTCTGTGTTGGTCTGGCTCCTCACACCTTGATGGTGGCCCTCAGGATGGGGAACTGCGGCGGGTCCCTGCGGGGCTCGTTAGTCTCCAGAACCTGCTTGATGAACTTCTCGATCTCGCTCTCGGACATCCCATATCTGTACCCAGACTGCCGGAGGATGTCGATGCTCTCCGACAGCTTATCATAGATGCAGGGCTCACTGAGAGACGAGCCCATGATACCAGAGTGTGTGTGTGTGTGTGTGTGTGTGAGTCAGGGCCTCATCTTCATCAGAGTCTGGAAACAGCTGCAGATGAGAGTGTGTGCGTGTGTGCGTGCGTGCGTGTGTGCGTGTGAGAGAGAGTGAGTCAGGGCCTCATCTTCATCACTAGCATCATCATCTTCATCAGAGTCTGGAAACAGCTGCAGATGAGTGAGTGTGTGTGTGTGTGTGTGTGAGTGAGTGAGTGAGTGAGAGAGAGAGAGAGTGTGCGTGTCAGGGCCTCATCTTCATCAGCAGGAGGAGTGTGGAAACAGTGTGTTATTATGTGTGTGTGTGTGTGTGTGTGTGTGTGTGTGTGTGTGTGTGTGTGTGTGTGTGTTATAGTGTGTTTCTATCCTAAATCCCGAGAGAAGGCGTTTTCCTTCATGACTGAAGATCTCTGTAACACACAAACACACACACGCCAGTCATCAGCTGACCAAAACACTCTCAAACACAGCCTCTGTCTGCCGCTTCCCACACAAACAGCGCTCGAAAACACAAACAACCGTCTTACCGTCGCCACCGGGCCGCTTATCGGTGATTTCCCGCTGATTCCCCGCAGTTTCGTGAGTTATTTCACTCGCAGGTTCGCGTTAGCACTGCTCTCGCGCTGCCGCGTCACTCATCTGCGAGTTCGCAAGCGCTGATTCGACACGCTCGTCGAGATAACGATACATTTATCAGCGATAGTTTTATTCATTTTTAATTAGATGATTGATTGAGTAAATACTTGGGGTGGTTTATAGTTTATTCGCCTAAATATATAGTTGGTAGTTTGTGGATACAAACAAGCGAAAGTGCCGATGTAAATGATCAGATAGTGGTTTAAATTTCATAAACCTTGACCTGAGTAAATAACAGTAAATAACTCAAAACAGCAGAATTTATCAAACTGTACAGTTTGACGTTACATCACGGCAGGAATTATTATAAAAATAATTACATATTGTACATGTACACAAATCAGTTCATAAATGTTATTAACTATTTGCATATGATGATTTATTATGTAGACAAATAGTTATTTTTTCTATACTTATATGTTATGTTTTTATTATTTTTTACAGACAATTTATTGTATTACGCTATTTTTTTCGTCTGTTTTAAAAACAATACAATATTTTGAAAAATGAAATAAAATAAATTATTGAATGTATTTTATCATACAAACACTAAACTAGTAATGCAGCAATGATTTTTATATTATTTTGATAGATATTTTCCTGAATCAAACATAAATGCCTTATATTTATTTATATAAAAAAATTAATTATTATAAAGCATGTTAAAAAATAACGACCTATTTTCATACCGTTCCTTTTATAATTTAATGTAGTAATGTATTTTAAAAATAAAATAAAAAAAATTATAGAATATATTTGATCATACAAACACTAAACTAGTAATGCAGCACTGATTTTTATATTATTTTGAGCGATATTTTCCTGAATAAACAGTGCTTTATATTTATAAAAAAAGAGAAATAGTTGAATTATTATAAACCATGTTAAAAATAATGACCTACTTTTCATACCGTTCATTTTATAATTTAATGTAGCAATACATTTTAAAAAAAATAAAAAATAAATATATTATAGAATATATTTTATCATACAAACACTAGTACGCAGCACTGATTTTTATGTTATTTTGAGAGATATTTTCCTGAATAAAAAAGTGCCTTATAATTATTTTAAAAAAAAAAGTTGAATTATTATAAAACATGCTAAAAACAGTATACAAAAAGTAATACAACCATCAACATAAAAATGACAGACAATAATAACAAAATAAAAAAAATAACATAAAGAAGAAAAAGGGTATGTTTAATACTTGTATTTATGTGTTTAAGAGTTTCAGACACACAAAGAGATTTTCAGACTTCATAATGTTTTATTTATGTTTTATGACCCAACATGAGAGAAAGCGGCGGTGACGTCACCGGCGTGCGTCCAGCAGGGGGCGCGTGGCGCGGCGAGTCCCGCATTGTTTGGATCAGCTGTGCGTGGATGTGAAACCCCACCCAATGAGGAAGAACGAACCGACCGCGAGCAGCAGCAGCAGCAGCAGCAGATCCGGACCGAACCGCACCATGATCGCGCTCTTCAACAAGCTGCTGGACTGGTTCAAGGCGCTCTTCTGGAAGGAGGAGATGGAGCTGACGCTCGTCGGCCTGCAGTACTCGGGAAAAACCACCTTCGTCAACGTGATTGCGGTAATCAAGCTCGCTTTATCACAGGCCTCGCGCGCGTGATTGACGCCGCGCCGCTGATTACAGAGAGATCGTCAGAACTAACGCGATGTGTCCGATACAGCGGCCTTAGCGCAGATATCAAATTATCAGTGTAACAGATGCAGCAGCATCAGATACAATGTGTCAGATCAGAAACAATAGATCAGATACAATGTGTCCGATTCAGTGTCATTAGATACAATGTGTCAGATCAGAAACAATAGATCAGATACAATGTGTCCGATTCAGTGTCATTAGATACAATGTGTCAGATCAGAAACAACAGATCAGATACAGTGTGTCCGATTCAGTGTCATTAGATACAATATGTCAGATCAGAAACAATAGATCAGATACAATGTGTCCGATTTGGTGTCATTAGATACAATGTGTCAGATCAGAAACAATATAGAAGATACAATGTGTCAGATCAGAAACAATGTGTCACATTCAACATTAGATGTATCACCTACAGAATAATCAGATCAGATACAGTGTGTCCGATTCAGTGTCATTACATCAGATACTAAATCAGACTAGTTATAGTATATACAACAACAGACACAATGAGTCAGATTCAGCTTCATCTTCATCAGATAAAATGTGTCAGATTCAGCATCATTAGATACAGTGCATCAGATACAGCTCGGTCACGTAAATTGCATTGTAAGTTCAGATAGAATAGATCAGACACAATATAGTAGATACAGTAAGATCAGACACATTGTGTCAGCGCAGATATGATGTGTCAGATATGGAATCATCAGTGTAGCAGATGCAGTGTGTCAGACCAGATACAATGTGTCACATTCAGCATGAGATGTATTACCTACAGAATAATCAGATCAGACACAGTGTGTCAGATTCAACATCAGACTAGATATAGAATATACAACGACAGACAATCTCTCAGATTTATCTTCATCAGATACAATGTGTTAGATCAGAAATAATAGATCAGATACAATGTGTCCGATTCAGTGTCATTACATCAGATACAACATCAGACTAGTTATAGGATATACACCAACGGACACAATGTGTCGGATTCAGCTAAATCTTCATCAGATACAATGTGTCGGATTCAGCATCTTTAGATCAGATACAGTAGATCAGATAAACATCTTTAGGTACAGTGTATCACATACAGAAAAACGGATCCGACACAGTGTGCCAGATTCAGCATCATTAGATACAATGCATCAGAGACAGCTCGGTCACATAAATTGCGTTGTAAGATCAGATAGAAGAGATCAGACACAATATGTTACAGCAACATCAGACACATTGTGTCAGCCCAGATATGATGTGTCAGATATGGAATCATCAGTGTAGCAGATGCAGCATCATCAGATCCAGAGTGAAGATCAGAAACAATAGATCAGATACAATGTGTCACATTCAGCGTCATTAGATACAATGTGTCGGATCAGATACAATGTAGAAGATACATCTCGTGCTGAATGTGACACATTGTATCACCTACAGAATAATCAGATCAGATACAGTGTGTCAGATTCAACATAAGACTAGATATAGAATATACAACGACAGACACAATCTGTCAGATTCAGCTTCATCAGATACAATGTGTCCGATTCAGTGTCATTAGATACAATGTATCAGATCAGAAACAATATAGAAGATACAATGTGTCACATTCAGCATCTTTAGGTCAGATTTAATGTGTCAATTTTACAGGATAATCAGATCATTGTATCACAAATATAATGATCAGAACATTAAATCATTAAATACAATGGATCAGATACATTGTGTGCATCAGTAGATTAGATACAATATAGGAGATTCAACTTTATTAGATGTAATGTGTCGCATACATCATTATCAGATCAAATCAGATACAGTGTTTTACATTTACAGGTACAGCATCGGACTCAGTATAGAAGATACAAAAACAACAGACACAATGTGTCAGGTTCAGCATCATCAGATACAATGTATCAGATACAGAGTGTGCATCATTAGATCAGATAAAATAGATCAGACTCAATATAGAAGATGCATCATATCAGACAAACTGTCACATAAAGCATTATTACATTTATTCATTTAGCCGACACATTGTATTACACAGTATCATCAAATCAGACACAACGTATCAAATTCAGCATCATTAGATCAGATACAATGGATCAGATACGGCATTATCAGACACAAAGTATCATAGACAGAATTATTTTACTTTTTTGTATTATCATACACAGTGTATCATAAACTCTCTTCAGATCTGACGCAGTGTATCAGACTGTTGTGGAGATCCTGTCCAGCATCTGATCTACTTGACAGCTGTCAATCAAAAACAAGAGTTGATCAGCTGACCCTGTTTCTCAGCCAATCAGCATCTGGCATTCTGTCCAGTCATGTGGTCTGCCTGAACGGTGTTTATGTATTCAACAGCCACGACACACACACACACACACACACACACTCACTCTCTCAGGAAGGTCGTTGGTGCATAAATCCAGGCGTTTAGTGGCAGTAAATCACATCAGCACCTGCTGTGGAGCTGCAGGGAGGTTTGCTCTGTGATCAAGCAGATTTCAGTGAATTCAGATGCTGTCTGTCTGTCTGTGTGTCTGCAGTCGGGTCAGTTCAGCGAGGACATGATCCCTACGGTCGGCTTCAACATGCGCAAGATCACCAAGGGAAACGTCACCATCAAGGTGAGGAGATCACTCTCTGCTGAGATGAATCAAATAACACTGCAGAACAAACAATAAAAATCATTTGAAATATTAATGTTTTATATGCATTTACCTAAACAATTGCATTTAACAATTATTTTTTCAATAAAAAAATGTTTTTTTAAAATAAGAAAAAAGTAAAAAAAATAAATAAATAAAAAAAAACATGGCATAAATTGTGAGTCCAAAAAATGAAAAACATATTTTAGTGTTGATTGTAAGAAAAATAATCAAAATCTAATTTGCAATTAATTTATGGGAATTATAAGTTTATCAGTAACTATAAACATTTGAACCTAAATCAGCCAGCTCCTAAAAAAAACATACATTTATATTTTTATTTTAAAAAGATATATATATTTTTTTAAATTTTCATGTTTATTTAGTAGTTATTGTTAGAAAATTGCAAAGTCACACCAGTGTTTTAAATTGTAATCAGACATTTCATATTTAACCAAAAATTGCAAAAGTTGCAATTGCAAATTTAGCAGAAAAGTGCATATAAAATGTCATATAAAAGAAATAGTGAAATAAAATATTGCTTTGTCTGCAACCATCTTGCCTATTAAAATAAAAAACATAAAATGTATAAAATAAAAAAATGCATTTATATTTTTGCCATCTTTAGTCATCTTTAAGAATATATATATAATATTAAAATTATTTAAATTCAGTTTTCTTAGTTTATTTAGTAGTTATTGCTAGAAAATCAGACCAGTGTTTTAAATGTAATTAGCAAAAAAAAAGAACATTTCATATAAAATTGTAAAATAAAAATGCTTTGTTTAATAAATTGTGCAATAATAAGGCTATATAATATTTAGTTTCTGTTTCTTTACACTGTATTGTGATAAATGAGTGATCGAGTATGTGTTTGTTGTAGTTGTGGGACATCGGCGGGCAGCCGCGCTTCAGGAGCATGTGGGAGCGATACTGCCGCGGCGTCAGCGCTATAGTGTGAGTATATTCATAATCTCAGGTGCGTTACGCAAACAGCGTCATGATGCCATGTGTTCGTAACGGATCGCATGCGTGTGTCGTTCAGGTACATGGTTGATGCGGCCGATCCGGAGAAGATCGAGGCGTCGAAGAACGAGCTGCATAACTTGTTAGACAAACCGCAGCTGCAGGGAATCCCAGTGAGTCTGACGTCATCTGATGACTTTTCATGTGTTTAGATCAGGTTTTATAAAATTGTTTCATCTCTATGTGGATATTCGATCATAAAAGTGTCCGTATTTCCTCAGGTTCTGGTTTTGGGCAATAAGCGAGATCTTCCTGGAGCTCTGGATGAGAAGGAGCTCATCGAGAGAATGTGAGTTCATCCGTAACAGCTCACAACTAAATACAAAATATCTAAAAATTAATGCAGTCTGATTGCGATCTGCTGACTGAAAAGGCTTGTTAAATCGTCTGATCTACAGGAACCTGTCGGCCATCCAGGACAGAGAGATCTGCTGTTACTCCATCTCCTGTAAGGAGAAGGACAACATCGGTAAGACATTAATGATACTGCATTAAAAATACAGTTTTACACCATACGTGTGTCCCTGGAGCACAAAAGCAGTCTTAAGTAGCACAGGTATAGCAATAGCCAACAATACATTGTATGGCTCAAAATTATCCATTTTTCTTTTATGCCAAAAATCATTAGGATATTAAGATCATGTTCCATGAAGATATTTTGTAAATTTCCTACCGTAAATATATCAAAACTTAATTTTTGATTAGTAATATGCATTGCTAAGAACTTCATTTGAACAACTTTAAAGGAGATTTTCTCAATATTTAGATTTTTTTGCAACCTCAGATTCCAGATTTTCAAATATTGTCCTATCCTAACAAACCATACATCAATGGAAAGCTTATTTAGTCAGCTTTCAGATGATGTGGGAATCTCAATTTTAAAAAAATGGACCCTTATGACTGGTTTTGTGCTCCAGGTTCACATACATCAATCAGATTAAACTGTTGAATTATTTAACACTTGTATTAAGTGTTTTATGTTTATATGCTCCTTATAATGCTCTTTCTTCAGCGTTTTTATCACTTTTTGACTCTTACAGCAGCATTTTGCTGTGATAAAAACCTTTAGATATCAGGGAATTTTGAAATGGTGATTTCTAGGAGTAAAGAAGTGAGTTTCTGTTCTGTTAATCACGCATCCATTAATCACAAATGACTGTAAAGTTCTTTAAAAACAAAGAAATTAAAGCGTAAGATCATTTTTAATGGGCTGTTTGCGTTACTGTACCTTTAAGAAGTCTCTTGAAATGTCTGTGAGCTCTGTGATTGGTCAGGTTGCTGCATACTGAATAAATGCATATGTGGGCGGGTCATATGTTAATGAGCTCATGGTCATGTGTTCCAGACATCACACTACAGTGGCTGATCCAGCACTCGCGGACCCGGCGGAGCTGAGGAGGCGGAGCCGGCGTCTGATTGGAGGAACCGCATCATGTGATCAACTGCATTTTAAGCGCTCTTGATTTCGTTCTAAACAAACAAGCATCCGCCCCTCCCTCTGTTCTTATAAACTAATCCACATCATTTACATCATTTGAACGTTGATTTTTACTTTTACTTGAATGTGCTTTTTTTACGGTTCGTCATGAAGTCACATGACGTGCTTCGCTCGTGCGCGTCGTTCTGCGTGTTTGCTCGGAGGCGGGATCGAACCTTGACTCGACGCCCACTGCGTCTGTCGGAACCAGCGCTCTATGGTCACGTGATTTTGGCCATTTGCGCCGGCATCTTGTTTTAGCGTTTCAGCGTTGTGAGAACATTCCACATGCTCTTTGATCGTTCACTGGGAGAATTCGTTGATGTACACCATTGTTTTGCATTTAGCAAGATATTACATGTTAGTATTATTAGCCTGTTAGCTTGACCCGGTGCTGGCGTCATCATCCCGTGGGCATCAAGGTCACATGGTTTGCGTTAATATTGTAGCATTACGAAATCTTTTTATCTGAAAGCACATGAATCATTTTGAAGAGTTTAACATGTCCAAATGAAGTTTTTATGTTTATTTTGAGTCGCCGTGACTACAGCGTTGTATCGTTGACGTGGGTAGGTTGTCATGGCAACCGTTCCAATCACGTTGTTTTTTTGTTTGTTTTTTTAGGAAAGTCAGTCTGCGAGCGCGTGCAGAACAACATCAGAGTTTTATTTGATTCTCGACGGGACACAGTGACAAACGTCGATCTGTCTCTCTCGGACCCGCAGATCGTTGCGCTAAAAAACAGCGGAGATGCGGCAAATGTTGCGCAAATCTCCTGCTGAAGTCCAGTGTTGTTTCTGAACGCTGTTCCTATCGGGAGAGATCAAGATCTTGTGATTTTTATCGCTTTGATTATTTCGTTTACAGCCTGTTTCGTTTTTTGTCACACATGTGGATGTTTTTGGCCTAAATCATAACGGTTTATGAACGCGTCGGTAGATTATGCATATGTAAATTGACATATTTCAGTTGTTTTTGGCATGTTTTTACTCATGTTTTTTCACAGTGTTTTTCAACTGGATTATGTAAATAGCAACTTAAACCAAATGAGATCTCCCTCCTGAGCGTTACGGTGTTTGTCTTAGTGTGATTAGCGTCCTACGATAATAATGATGATAATAATAATAATAATAATAATAAAGAAGACCCCGCTCATATCACGGCAATCTGAACAAATGGATTGTGTGTGTGTTTGTGTGCGAAAGAGTGTGTGAGCGATGGTGTTTGTGTGCACAGATGCCGTCATGTAGACTAGAATAATATTTACTTTATAAATGCCGAAGGTTTACTTTGTTGATTTTTCGCAACTGTTAATCACTTTATATTCATCCTCACTAATGTTTGATTGTCATGAGTTCATAGTCTACACAAGAGTGAACGATGCAATGCGACAGAATGGCGGTAATCAACACTTACGAAGTTATGTTACAGAGTCAACTTTGATGTTACGAAGTTCCTGTTACGACGCTGGTTACAACGATAACCATAGTTACAAAAGGTATTTTTACTACAATACAACTGTCAAAAGCAAACAGCTTTGTTGACAATAGCAGTTATTTACGAAGTCAACTTTTAGTTATGTAACAAAGTTGTGAACTTGCAACATAGACGTCGTTAGTATTATGAAGCCGATGTAACAAAGTTGATTTTAACGAAGTAATTTGCGAAGTCAACCTAAGTTACATTCATAATTCACAGCAAAGTGGATTTTGCACAATTTAGTCGCGTAAGATCAAATTCGTAAAGCCTTTGTTGAAGTTGACATTGCTAAAGTCATTTATGAAGTTGACTTTGTTGATTTTAACAACATTTACGAAGTCACCCTAATGAAGCTATGTTCGTAATTGACTTTGTTAGCAACTGAATCGCACAACTTTGTTACGTGGCTTTGTTAGGTTCTTTGTCAAAGTCAGCTTCGTAACAATCACTTACGAAGTCAACCTAATGAAGTCTTTTTCGACGTCAGCCTAGTTGTGCACAACTCGGTTGCGTAACATCGAGTTCATAAATGACTTTGTTGAAAATGATTTGCAAAAGTCACTTGGAGGTCAGCCTAACCAAGTCAACTTTGTTGATTATAACGACATCATTTTACGAAGTTATACTAATGAAATCATTTTCATAATTCACTTTGTTAGCAAATGTGACTTTGTTAGGTTCATAAATGACTTTGTCAAAGTCACTTATGAAGCCATCTTCAGCTTTGTTAATGAAGTGTGCAGTGTGGAGCTCTTTATTGATTATAACGGTCTGATTGTCACTTTGTCACGTTGCGTTACTTGATTCAACGCTGATCGCAGAACGTTTGTTTTTCTGCTGCTCTTGTTGGAGCTCATGTTCACTCCTGTCGTCAGTTCATCATGGACATGAGCTCATCCGGGCTCTTATCGTCTTCTGTATGTGTGTTGATTTAATTATTTTTATGTCTAATTACATGTGGCCATAATGTTTGTTTTGATATTTTAATTGTTTGTAGCAGTGTCGCGCTCTTTTGTTTGCTGGGGAGTCGTGTGATCCCCCCCCCCCCGCATGAATCATTATGGGTTGGAGCTGGTTGCCATAGTTACTGTATAATCAGCGTGTGATTGGACCAAGCTCGATGATGCCCCCCCCCCCCCCCTTTATATGGATCGGACAGTAACTTTTTAAAGCAGTCACATAACAGGTGTTTCTGTACCAGACTCGATCAGTTCAGTTGTTCATTTGGGATCTTTCTATTCTCTCGTACTCGCAGTGATAACTGTACAACATGTTGTTCTTGTTATTTACAGATTATTTAAAAATGAAATTAAATGATTTCCCTCTCAGAACCACGGTTTCTTCTTTCTTTAAGTCAATGTGGTTTTGATTTTAGGTCTAATTCAGTGATACTGGACAAAAATGTGCCTCATGAAATTCGTTTTAAAATAAAAGAGAAAATGTTGACTTTTAAGGAGCTTTATTATGGAAATAAAAACATGCGAAGACTTTAATTTGGTGGTTTTGATCTAAATGAGAAAAGTAGCATTCAGAATATCATACTGTATTTCTGCATTATATAGTATGTACTGTGCCCCATTTTTAATTTTCTGTACTTATGGAATACTTAATGATATACAATTATACCGTATCCCACAATGCAATGTGCTCAACTTACCTTAAAAAAAAAACTGTAGTAAAATATACTGTGCACTAAACAGAGAGCAGTATACAAGTCTTTAGCTTCACCAGCAGAGGGCAGTATAAACATACAAATACTTCTCTGATTAATTATTAAATAAAATGAAATGATCTTTAGCACAGTTTATTCTCTGAAGATTAACTTTAAGTTTACTTATTGACAGTCTAAAGTTTCACCAGTGAAATGCTGACCAAAAATCAACATTGATTCAATATTATTTAGCATTGAATTTTCAACCTCAACCAAAATGATGATTCTGATGGAATTTCATGTCACCTTGCTATCTGGGGTGGACCATAAAAATGCTTATGTTATGTTAAATTAAGAAGGAAATCAATTTGTCCCTAAATACATGATTATATTAATTGATTTTAGATTGAAATTACACAATATCAGAGATCTGAACCCTCAGCAACCCATGGAGACTAACGGCTTATCGGCGACTTTCGCGCTCTTTTTATTTAAAAGTACACACAAACGCTCCCGCGTTCTGTTGGTTTTAGCGAGTTAACGGGGTTCATGTGCGGTCTGTTTGCGCACATTCATCCCGTCAGACCCCTCGCTGCTGTTGGTTTTGGACCGTTTTTGGACTCTGGCTCTGTTATTCAGCTGGTAGGATGTGAGAAGGTCAGAGGTCAGTGTTGTCATGGAGACGGTGACAGAGCGCGGGCTAACGAGCGGATGTCCAGCGGGACGCGGCGCTGCTGACGGTCGGTTCCGCCGAGCCCGCGGTGATCTGGAGCGGCTCTGAGAGGGTTTCCACGGAGATCTCACGCGGAGCTTCCACCTCCTTCAGCGGAACAAAACAAACAGTGTCAGAGAGCCGTCAACCCACACAAAACACACACACAACTCTTAAATGAATATATAATGAACACACACTGGCTCTGAGGGACTTTCACACAACTTATTTTTACACTACAGTACTGTGCTTTCCCATGTCATTAAAATACGCTTTTATATGTTGAACATGGTAACACCACAGTACTGTTTTCTGTGTGCCAAAACAGTATTTTTACGATGCTGATTGTCATTCATGAATTCACATCTGTGACAGAATAATCCTCTATGAGGGACACTGTGTGGGTTCATAAAACCGTCCACAGAAGTCCGTTAAATGTGACAAAACCTCCTTTTGTGAACATCTGGGAAATCGATTCATAAATGGTGTTTTGTTGTTTTAAAGTATGTGTACTGTTTGAGTTAGTTGTAGTCGTAATTTACATAAGTTATGATGTAAATTACACGTTTGTCAGCGTGTGTATTTTCATTTGGCGCTGAAAACTTCACTTATAATCGCGTTCGCCTGAGGGGGTAACCATAGCAACAATACGCTACTCCAACGCTTTGATTCGCTAATATTATTGATATAATAATCGTAAAGGTGTGGGTTTATTGTTTAGAGACAAAACTGTCAACAGAAGTTAGTTATGTGAAAAAAATGACAAAAGACACAGCTTCAAATGTAAAATTGATTCAAGTTAAATAAGTGTTTGAGTGAGTTTGTAGTAGCCTAGTAATTTTGATGTAAACTTCCTAAATTTGATTATAGGTTTATCAGAACCTGTATTTTCACTTGTATTTGTTCACCTATTTTCGTATTTTTACTCTCTTAAATAGACAAGGAAAACTAGTCGCGTTCGCCTGAGGTCGCCATAGCAACAGTACACTAATCGAAATTTCTCGTTAATAATAACATTGAACAGATATTAAATTGTCAACGATACTTCATTTTAGATTTAAATTTTACAAATATATCACAAAATTGTTTATTAAACATTTTATTGGCCTACGTCTGGGTTTGTGAAGAAACTGCAGGGGGTTTATGAGTTTAATGAAAAGCTAATAATTAATGAAATTATAAAAAAATGTTAAACTACAACAAATAATTTTAAAATGAATCAAAATAAAACACTAAAAAATGAAATATTTTATTTGTTTACCTGCATGTCAAGTGACCGTTAACCAACAAACGTTGAACATGCAACTTCATCATTATTTATATTATTTACAATATTTATTTTAAAATCTCAGGGATACTTCAAATATACATATATTAGGTGAAAGAGGATCAGATGACAAAAAAGTCTGTGAATTTGTGCATTTTAATTTGTTTGAAATTTTGAAATTCAAATAAAGATGAATGTGTTCATCAGTAGTTGATGCAATGTTGAAACACTTCTAAACCTGAAATGATTTTTGTAAATCCAATCATCAAAGCATCAAATTCTGTGTAGCACCGGACTAATGACAGATCTATGTGTGAACGTCCACAAAACTGGAAGACTTTCTGAGTGTATATAAGCGGTAGGCTACTTTAGAAAGGAAAATTTAAATTATGAAACCGAGGAATTGGGGAAAATCAATAAATTATGAATAATTTATTGTCACTGTGTAAATAATAATTGTGCATAAAAAGTAACTGTAGCCTGATTATGAGTATTTTAATTTTACATATAATAGTATTGAACTTTTAATAATTTAAACTTTTAAAATATATTTATCTCTGACATTTTGTACAGTTTGACCACAAGGGGCGCTGTTGTGGAAACGGTTTCTTCTATGGCCGGTTTTCACTTTCTGATCAAGTTCTGTAAACTTCCATAAACTATTGTCATGGTTATATGTAGCTACCTGAATATTATCTGGTATAACGGCAAAACGTTTTAAAGAAATTTCGTCACCCCTTGTGTTCTGAGGTTTGTTAACACACGACAAACTTCAAAAGACTGTTCTCCAAGAATCAGCTACAAAAACTTCTTTTTAAAAACCTCCCTGACTGTGAACACACTCTTGACCTCATTCTGTACGGTTCATGACAGCGCAGAGCGTTTAATCCACCCCAGATTACTTGTTACCCCATTCTTCCCATGGAACAACCCCTCCGTGTTACCCACATCAACGCGAGGGTCCCATCTCCACGACAACCGGCGATCCGAGAGAATGTCTTGTCTGTTTCTGGTCTGCCGCTGTTTGGAGTCTGAATGCCGAAAGCTGGCGTGTGACAGTCGCGTAGCAACCGCTCAGGGGCCGCTATTGATATTCAGCGCGGGGGCCGCAGCTCGTGAACAATACGGCCCTTATGGGCCCCCACGACTCCTCCTGAGAATCTACTGTAGGAGGAAAATCACTTCAGAACGGCCAAGAGACAGCAGTTCAACTGTGTGTCCAATTCTTTCACACAGACAGGTCACATAAGTACAAATCCTTTAAGCGTTTGTGTGCGTAAAACAGAGTTTATACAAAGTTTGCGACATATTCAAACTCTTTGAAACTTTTATTGGCTGCAACAAAGTACAAAAGAAATACAAAAGATCTGATGCTAACAATCTGTTCAGCTACATTGGTTCAGTTTGCTATTATAATCATTCCTATCTAACGTGTTAAAGTTGCAAAGTTTTTTCAGTATTTTCTCATAGTTCGTAGAGTCGTTTGTCTCTGCTGAGAGTTTGTAAACGGGCACAAGTCGTTTAATTCCAGCAGAGAATCAGACAGTCTTTGATATGTGAGACAGACTCAATAAAACAAAACTTTAGCATATAAAGGTTGATCCGAAAAGACGATTTCTGCTTTTCCAAACCATACTTTCATTTTTAAACACTGACAATTTAAAGATAGAAATTAATTAAGTGCATAAAAATAGACTGTTTTCAAGTTTGCCGCAACTGTCCATCCAGCAGTACAATTTTTACGGATAAACAAAATATTAGTTATTAATTCCAACGAAATACAATAAAGTTCACAATTTGTATTTCTGTAGTGTAGAAGTGATGGATCTATAAAGAAAATGGACTTACAGACTGAAATACAGCAACTAATCGAGGATTTTAAATCACTAAACATGATCAAGAGAAAACAAAATTGTGATTGGATGTAGACAAAGGAACAGGAAATTGCATTTCTGCGTTTAACTCTCTTCATCCAGCGGTGAGTGACGGCATGATAATTCTGTCGTTTATTTTTATTTTATAATATTTTTAATTGAATAAAGTATTGCGATAATTTATTAACACTTTTTTTGTATTCTGCACACAAAATAAAACAAGTTTGGAACATTTAAATGGCAACGGAATGATCGTTTTTGTGTGAACTGTCCCTTTAAGTGTGTTAGCGATGGACGATATTTCATTCACAGATTTAACGGACACTGATGCCGACGTTCCGAGATCAACACGGCGTTCCGATGATCAGCTCGGCCGGACTGTCCTTCACTTTATCAAAGAACACCGCGGGCGATGTTCCCGACACGATCTTCAGCTTCTCCTCCTGGACGGAGACGGGTGAGGACAGGGACGAGGAGACAGCCGTAGCGTTAGTGGACGAAGATGAAGATGTCGTCGACGACGAAGGATCCGGAAGACACTCGTCGCAACAGCAGCAGCAGCAGTCCATGAACGCCTGGCCGAGAGAGCGACAGATGCAGAGCAACAGGATGGGCGTTGCTCCTGCCCGCACGAACAACAGGAACTGGCCAATCAGAGCGAGGAGAGCCCGCGTGGCCACGCCCACCTCCACGCCCGCGTAAGCCAGAACGAAGTTCCAGACGTTTTCCGGCAAACTGCAAATGGCGTAAACGGACGCCAGCGCCACCACCGTGCGGGTCAGCTGACGCTCTCGCCGCTGCTTCTTCTTCGGAGACGAAGATGCGGAAGACGATGAAGACGACGAAGAAGACGGACGAATGCTCTTGGCGTTTTCGTCCGCCACGTGTCGCGTGAGCAGCTGACACGCACCGGTGAAGAGCAGCGGCAAGCAAAAGAAACATCCGAAGGTCCACCACATTCTGGCCTCATGGTACGTCAGCACCAGCGAGTACAGTGTCTCCGGCAGCGTCACGGACGGCTGCTGACGGCAGGAGTCCACCGGGAGACCCGTCCGCGGAGAGACCTCCTGCTCCAGACGCCACATCAGCAGCTCCGGAGTGGCCAGAACCAGAGATCCCACCCAGATCACCGACAGCTTGGCCAGGATGGACTGACAGGACTCCACCTGACGCAGCCGCGGCTGAACGCTGGTCACTGCGTGGAAGCGGTCGATGCTGAGAGCACATAGAGTGAACGTGGTCACTCCGAGAGACGTCACCTGAAACACACATTAACAAACACTTATCAGCAACATACACACTGACGGGAAATTGCCTTTCTGTGTTTAACTCTCCTCATCTAGCTGTGGTTACAATGGTTGCTTTGACAAAATCTGTATTGTTAAAAGCACTATATAAATAAAGGTGACTTGACTTGACACGAAATCACACAACCTGCAGTTAACTATGGTAATACTATATTTTTGGACCCATAGTATCGCAATTGTTTTTTTCTTCACATATACCATTGTAAAACTATATTTTTTGGACATTTACCATGATGATACCATGCTTTATGGACATGAACAATGGTAAAACATTTTTTTCTCCCCATTTACCAAAAAATGGTGATACCATGTTTTTTGGATCTCTCTACTATGCTGACATGTTTTTTTTTTAGACATTTACCACCATGGTGATACCACTCCTTTTTGGATGTCTACCATGGGAATGCCACATTTTTGGGGACATTTACCATGGTTATACCATGTTTTATGGACATGTACAATGGTAAAACCATATTATGTTTACATTTACCATGGTGATACCATGTTTTTTGATGATGGTGATACCATCTCTACTATACTGACGTTTTTTTAGTCATTTACCATGGTGATACCACTCCTTTTTTTGTCTACTATGGTGATGACATGTTTCTGAACATCTACCACATTTTTGTGGTAGATGTTCACACGACCTGCAGTTAACTATGGTAATACTATATTTTTGGACCCATAGCATCGCAATTGTTTTGCGATGCTATGGGTATGTTTTGTAATTGTTGTACATGGTGAATTGTTTTCACCATGTACAATGGTGATACCATGTTTTTGAACATCTACAGTGGTAAAACCACATTTTTGGGGACATTTTCCTTGGTTATACCATGTTTTATGGACATGTACAATGGTAAAAGCTTTTTTTTTTTACATTTACCATAGTGATACCATATTTTTTGGATCTCTACTATGTTGACATGTATTTTTAGACATTTACCATGGTGATACCACTCCTTTTTGGATGTCTACCATGGTAATGCCATGTTTTTGAACATCTACAATGGTAAAACCACATTTTTGGGGACATTTCCCATGGTTATACCATGTTTTATGGTCATGTACAATGGTAAAAGCTTCTTTTTTTTACATTTACTATGGTGATATGTTTTTGGATCTCTACTAAGCTGACATGTTTTAGACATTTACCATGGTGTTATCACTTCTCTTTGGATGTCTACTATGGTAATGCCATGTTTTTGAACAATAGTAAAACCACATTTCTGTGGACATTTACCATGTTTATATCATGTTTTTTGGAAATGTACCATGGTAAAACCATGTTTTTTGGACGTCTACCATAGTAATACCATGATTTTGGATACCGTGATTATGTTTTTTGAATATATACAATGGTGATACTCTGTTTTTGGACACATATCCACATTTTTTTGAGCATATACTATGTAGTACCAAGGTATTCTCTGAAATACATTGGAAAACCATCTAAGTACCATGGTATATGAATATGCAATCATTCAGTACAATGGTATATATATTAAAGTACCACAATTTTACCATTTTACGCCATCACTAGTTAGTAAGTGTGATATAAATAAGGGTTGATGTTCCCAAGTAACAGTGCATATTATACAGAATGTTGATTTGATTTGCATCTAAACTAATATGTTAATTTACTACCGTATAATAAAATGTTTTATGGCCACAGAAGTGGATCAACAGACACGCAAACACCCTCCACAGACAATCCTGCCCTTAAAACACACTCTAACCACTCATTCAACACGCTAATAAGCCCAATTAGTGCCGCTAATTATCCGGAGATCTCATTTACATGACAATCAGGAGAGCTGGTGCTGTAAAGAGGAGGCTGGAAAATGAACTCAAGAAACTACCCACAATGCCACACACCGACTCTGATTGATTACGATGGCTAGTTTTCTTACAATTTGATATTAAGTGTGGGAAAAATTATTTAGTCTGTTCCCTTAAAAAAAGGTACTGTGGTATTAGCATGTTTCTTAGACATGGTACCATGGTAATCTGGTTTTTGATAGAAAACGTTTATTGGAGAAAAGTTTTTGGTTGGATGTTCTTTTAACATTTTAAAATGTAACTACTTGTTTCAGAAAGTTCAGAGAACATTCAAAACTAACGTTCCCGCAACGTTTGTTAAATGGAATGTTCCCTTAACGTTTGAATAACCAAGAAAAACAACTTTTTTAAACATTTAAAAAAATGGACATTTTGAACTTTTATAACTTAACGAGAACGTTACCAAAACGTTCTTACAACATATTCTTGAATTACAGAAACTTTACTACTTCAAGAAACAGATGGATATATGAAACTTTTTTTTCTCTCAAAGTTATCAAAACCAAACAATCAATGTCATCTGGTGTTTAATAATGTTCTCAAAACGTTAACAAAAATATGTTCTAAGGAAGTTTTTCTAATGTTCCCATTATGTTTTCTTTCTAAATGTTGTCAGAATGGTCAAACCGTCCAGTTTTTAAATGTTTCAAAAAAAAAAAGTTTTTTTTCTTGGTTATTTTACCATTTTGCAAACATTAAGGGAACGTTACTTCTGAATGTTCCCTGAATGCTGGACGTTTGTACATTTTTAAATGTTCGGCTACTACTTGTTTCAGAACATTCAAAAGTAACGTTCCCATAGTGTTTGTAAAATGAAATGTTTCCTTAACGTTTGTAT
This sequence comes from Tor tambroides, assembly GCA_021397915.2. Classification (NCBI taxonomy): domain Eukaryota; kingdom Metazoa; phylum Chordata; class Actinopteri; order Cypriniformes; family Cyprinidae; genus Tor; species Tor tambroides. The sequence goes on along the minus strand of JAFVLL020007907.1, from coordinate 2,480 downwards.
AACCTAGAAAAAAAAACTTTTTAAACATTTAAAAAACAACATTTACGGGACATCTAAGAACGTTAGAAATATATATTCTTTAGGTAAGTAGACAGACAGATGTGTGTATGTTAGATATTTGTGACCCTGCAGCACAAAAGCAGTCTTCAGTAGCACAGGTCTATTTGTAGCAATAGCCAAAAATACATTGTATGGCTCAAAATTATCCATTTTTCTTTTAGGACAAAAATCATTAGGATATTAAGTAAAGATCATGTTCCATGAAGATATTTTGTAAATTTCCTACCATAAATATATCAAAACTTAATTTTTGATTAGTAATATGCATTGCTAAGAACTTCATTTGGACAACTTTAAAGGTGATTTTCTCAATATTTAGATTTTTTTGCACCCTCAGATTCCAGATTTTCAAATATTGTCCTAACAAATCATACATCAATGGAAAGATTATTTATTCAGCTTTCAGATGATGCATAAATCTCAGTTTCCAAAAATTGACCCTTATGAATGGTTTTGTGGTCCATGGTCACACATGAACAGACTGCCTGATTGGTTGCCTAATTAATTGACTGACTGATTGGTGATTTGTTTGGTCACACACCTCCACATATGGCACTATCCTGCAGGACAGATCTCCCATCAGCCTCCTCTTGGTCAGCTCGTTGAAGATGACCACCGGCAGGCAGAAGAACAGCACCATGAAGTCCCAGAACGCCAGGCTGGCCAGCGCGCAGTTCCAGGTGTTCTTCAGGTAATAGTTGTGCCACACGATACACATGAGCGCCAGATTACCCACAATGCCCACGGAGAACACGATGAGCGCGAGCAGCATGACGGCGTACGCGCTGTACGACTCCTCCGTGAGCGGGAACAGCGGGTTATGGACGCGCAGCGAGCCGTTGAACGCTCGCGGAGTGGTGAAGAACGCGTCGGGCTCGGGATGCGGTCGCGGGGTTCGGTGCGCGTTCCGCTCGCGCTGCTGCTGCTTGTGTTTGGAGCCGCGCGGAACTCTCGGCGCGCGCGTGTCTTTATAATCTTCATCATCACCGCGATGCGCTGCGGAGGTGTTCAGCTCCAACGCTGAGGATGATGACTGCATCAGGCTCGTCTTCATCTCCGCCGCGCGTTTATCCGCTTGAACCGAGCCGGCGAACACAATCAGAGCGAATAAAACGCGCAGCATCATCGCGACGCTCTACTGAACGGTTGTGGCTGATCAAATGATGTGCTGCGGATGAGCGAGAGCTCCAGTCTGATCATCTCAACAAGTCCTGCTCCTCTAGTTTCTCATCCAGCTCTCGAGTCAACTCCTGAAGAGCGCCAGGATAAAACCCGCCCTCTTGCGGATGATAAACTACACTCGCTTACAGAAAAGTGGAAAGTTTTTGGAAATGTTGCCATGTGACGCTACTTGTCAAACCTTTCCACAAAATTACATATTTTATGTAAACAACTCTGAAATTACACTACTGTTTTAAAGATGTTTTCTTTGGATTGTTTGACTACTCAAAAGAGAATATATGAAAATATAACTTGATTTGTGTTTCCTGCTAGCTAAATTTTACATGCATAAACAAAACTTTACTGCCTCTAAAGCTCTCTTTTCTTTGTTCAAAGTTGATCTAGACAAGTACATGGAAGCTGTCCAAAGCTCTATTAATCCTGCAGTGATAACTTCATCTCTATATTTATATTATGTGTCCACTTAAGGTGTAAATTTATTACACTTTGTGTGTGTGTGTGTGTGTGTCTTAGCCAGCAAAATTTCACATAATATGAAATTGCTGTAAGGCCACTGGACAAGATTGTTTTAACCAGAAGTTTATTGTCCTCACAGTGACGTTACATTATTTGTATTAAGTATTTTTCACTGGATTTGGATATAAATCAGACTGACAGGTCTGAGACACTTGATTTTTCAATCTTTTTGATTTATCAATCAAGCATGTCTGCAGAATATGTTGCTTTGATCATTTCACTAATACAGTGCCTTGCGAAAGTATTCATACCCCTTCGTTTTTTCACGTTTTATTGCTGCCTTATGTTAACTGCTTTAAATTTGTTTTTATTCTACATCAGTCTACACTCCATACACCATAATGACAAAGCAAAAACAGAATTGTCACAACTTTGTAAATTAATAATAAAAAAAAAAAAAACTGAAATAAGTACATTGCATAAGTATTCATGCCCTTAACTAAATATTTAGCTGAAGCACCTTTACTGCCTCAAGTCTTGTTTGTTTGATGCGACAAGCTTTGCTCATCAGCATTTGGCAATTATCTGCCATTCTTCACCTCACCTGTTCACCTCTCAAGCTCTGTCGGGTTGGATGGGGGCAGATGCACATTTTCAGGTTTCTCCAGAAATATTTGATTGGGTTCAAGCCCAGGCTGTGGCTGCGCCACTCAAGGACATTCACAGAGTTGTCTATAAGCCACTCTTGCTGTGTGTTTAGGGTCATTGTCCTGTTGGAAGGT